>ML390089.1:0-19769 GCA_005239525.1 Nicotiana knightiana | reverse complement strand
GGGTTGCACGCCGCAACAAGGAGCGATAAGGGAGGACATTTATATTTTTACTGATTTTCAAAGAAAAACAAAGATTTGAAAACTTACTATTTTATATTACTATTTTTCATATTTTGGCACTACTTTTATTTAAAATTAAAGTTTGGAAACTTGGAAATTATTTGAGAGTTGGTTATAGCTGAGACCTGGAAAAGGTGGCTGAGTTATTTCATTGTTTTTGCACTACTTAATTATTTGTTTAGATTTCCTTCTTGCTTTATATTTATTTTCTCAGTTATATTTTTCTTGTTCGTGTAGAATTGTTTTATTGTGTTATTATATATATTATTGTCACATGTTATATGTTGTTAATGCCCCGCCGTAGCCTTGTCACTACTTCGTTGAGGTTAGGCTCGACACTTACTCAGTACATGGGGTCAGTTGTACTGATACTACACTCTGCACTCTTTTGTGCAGATCTAGGTACTAGCCAGTAGTAGAGATTTTTAGAGCAGCCATCTATTTATTCGGAGACACGAGGTATATCTGCCGGCGTTTGCAGATCCCGAAAGTCTTCTCCTATTTTTATAAAATTGTTTTAGTATATTCAGAATAGTTACACTATTTCTTTCACCCAGTGTTTGTAGTATTCTTTAGTAGTTCGTGAATTGTGACACCAGACTCTGGGGTAGTTCTAGATCTATTATATGATTAGTTCGTAGTTCGTTTTCATTCAATTATTTATTATTTTATATTTGGAAATCATTTAAAATTAAGTTTACTTTAAATTTATTTATTGATGCTTAAGAAAATAATCAAAGGAAATTAGCTACTCGAATTCTAACATTGGCTTGCCTAGCAAGTGTGGTGTTAGACGCCATCACGATCCCTAAGGTTGGAATTTAGGTCATGACAAGTTGGTATCAGAGCACTAGGTTGCCTAGGTCTCACAATTCACGAACAAACTTGGTAGATTCTGAAGGATCGGTACGGAGACATCTGTACTTATCTCTCAGAGGCTGTGAAGTTAGGAACAATTTCACTTCTATTCTACTCCATCGTGCGAATTTATTCTACCATTGATGATTGAACTTGCCTATTCTTGTCCTCTCACAAATCTCGACAACACGCAAAGCGTCTACAACCGGACAAGAGGTGAAGCCCCAATGACAGCTACAATTAGGGGAAGAGACAGAAGCGGAGCTCAGTCTAAAGCTCGAATATAAACACCTATTGTAAAGTCTCAAATGGATTTGGACGCGGAGGTTCTAGCTCAGCCGGTACATGTTGGACTAGTCCATACACCAGGAGGATTTATAGCTACTCCAGTATGGCATAACAAGGGAATAGTTGAAAGCAACGAAGTTGATTTATATGAGCTGTGAAGTTTATCATTGTGAATTGTCAGACATTATGACCTATGGCTTCGTGCCAAGTGGGGAAGTCCACTGTTAAGGAATAAACTGCGGGGTCATGTGTTATATCGGTTTTGGCCTGGAATGTATAAGGCTTGAGATTTTGCAAGAGATAAAGCTGGGACTTGCAATATGTCTGCCACCTTAATAAACCTATACTCAGTACCAAAGGAGTTATATAACAAACTTTAAATATACAGAAGGTTTACTCAGCGTGGAAGTCACGGTTGCGTATTTTGGGGTGTTCCAGAGGGAGTACAGTGGTTGACAAGCTTCTAGACTATATGGTTCGTGCCGGGGTTTATCTGTATAGAGCTCTACTTTTGGGATCATTGTGCATCAATAGAGATGAGAGTTACCCCAAAAGAATGATGAAAAAGTATATGAATAAAGGGGATAGCTCAGCAGTGTTGAGTTAACATAGTAACAGAAGAAATTGGCCGCCGGTGTTTGTGACAAGCCTACGAAGAGGATGACCAGCCAATGCAGCATCAATTACTTGACTCAGTTCTCATAAATTCTTTTGAAAGGTTTGCTTCTCAAACTCTCCATAATACGTGGCGCATAGGGTTTGAACGGTTGCGTCAGGTCACCATGACGGTGTCAGGATATGCCATCAGGTTTGATAAGTTAGCCTGTCATACTCCTACTTCAGTTCATATAGCCAGAGGGCGAGTCCCAGACTCATTAAAGGACTCAATTATGATTCTAAATTTTTGTGCGACTCAGGGCAAGATAATACTTTATCTCGGCTAGTGGTAGGAACTGTTCTAGATTTGGGAGAGTCATAATTCATCAGTGCACTCAGGCTACGTGCCCCATTGCAGTTACAACTCAACTACATGACCAGCTAGGGAAAAAGGGGTCGGAATGTCGAAAGTGGAGGTTAGATTCCTAGAGGTGGAGACCCAGCCTGATGATATATTTTCCATGGTATGGCTGAGGTCGTTACATTAAATGGTGTCATTACAAGAACAATCTCTAATTAGTATAAAGTGATGATTTCCTGAACTTAATACGGTTATGCATAACTAATAAAATTCTTCTAATATGCTCTACTCTCGGGTGAGCTTCGTAACCCAAAAATCTACTTATGTGAATACTTGTATTGAGAGATTCTATGGAGATAGTTGCGTCTATCATTACGTGTTGTAATTTTATTTAACGGAAAATATTTAAAGGAAGGAAATGGAACGTTTCGATTGGCACGATACACATGTTGCTTGTGATTCAAAATTGAGGACGAGATCCTCGCATTTTAATATGATTTGAGATGTTTAAATCGAGCTACGAGCCGCGGTGGAAGTTATGTAAGGACGAGGTCCTGGTGACGGAAATTCTTGTGTTTAAATTCTCCCTTGTGAATTAAAATTTTGTTATAGTACTGGTAGGGAGTCATGCCTGTTAGGCTGATTCAACAATTTATGTATAAAAAAATAATGATAATAATCTTAATAAATGAATAAATAATAATAATTAAATAAATAAATAAAGAAATAAATTAATTAATTAACTGTGCATAGTTTACCAAATCCGTGTTATAATTATTGAGATTTGACCTACGAGGTATGTGCCGCCCGTGTGGCGTTAAATGAGACACGTTAAGTCGGGTATATAATTATGGGGTCTTTATGAATCGCATTTCGTTATCAGTATTGTGAAGGTTTGAAAGGAGATTATTGCTAACGTGAAGCTGTTTGATAATTTCGTAATTGGCTATGAACAACCATTAAGAAAATAGAGACGGTGAGGATGGGCAGCCTTGCGTATATTCCAGTTGGTGAGAGACCGTTAGCTTCAGACATTGGCTAATCAGTTCGTGATGTTGGATATTTCCCCTAGCAGTATTCTAGCTTGTACAGTCGCTCGGTCTTCCCTATTTGAGCGTATTTGGGAGCGACAGGATGATGACCCACATTTGGCGGTCCTTAGGGACACAGTTCGGCATGGTGATGCCAAGAAGGTTACAGTTGGAGATGATGGTGTTTTGAGGATGCATGGTCGGTTATGTTTTCCATTTTAGGTAATTTTTTATGTCCGTTCGAGGACGAAAATTTGTTTTAGAGGTGGAGATTGTGATGACCCAAGGGGTCATTCTGTGAAATTAGACTCCGTTCTAGGCTTAATAGCCCTAAAAATATTAATTTTAATACCTCGATTTGCATGCACAGTACGGGCGTGAAATCGGAAAGCTTTTATGTGAAAATATGAGAAATAGTAATTTCTAGAGTTAAAATTTTATTAAAATTGACTTTGGTCAACATTTTGAGTAAACGGACCCGGATCTATATTCCGATGATCCCGGGAGATTCGCAGTAAAATATAGGACTCGGACATATACCCGAAAATGAATTTCGAGGTCCCAAGCCTTAGAAAATAATTTTTGAAGGAAATTATTTTGCTGAAATATTAATAAAATAAAGAAAGGAATTTATGTTTGAAACCGTTGGTATCGGGACCGTATTGTGGTTCCAGAGCTCGATACAAGTTTGTTAAGATAATTAGACTTGCCTGTGAAATTTGGTGAAAAACGAAGTTCGTTTGACGTGATTCGGACATCCGGTTGATAAATAGTGAACTTTAAGTGTTCTTGAGAAAAATAATGAGTTCTGAGGTTTAATTCATAGTTTTACATGTTATTTTCATAATTTGATCACACGAGCAAGTCCGCATGATACTTTTAGACTTGCGTGCATGTTTGGTTTAGAGCCCCGAGGGCTCGGGTGAGTTTCAAATAGGTTTGGGTTGTGTTGAGCTCATTCTTTCTTATGCTTCGACGTCGTTTCTTCAAGCATAAATGATATCATATTGAATAAATGAGCTCCGATTTCTGTTTTGAATGAAGTATTAGATTCGTATCGTAATTACAGACCCGTGACAAAAAGAATCATCGAATTTGGACGTCGTATGGGGATTTTATGGTCATTTTACTAAGGTTGCCAGATTTTTCAGGTTAATTATGAAATTGTCACTGACGGCGTATTAAAAATCTGCACTATTTGCAAATATTAAAACCTACATATCTCCTTCATTATAAGGTCAAATTAAGTGATTCAAAAGTCTAACTTGACTAGAATTTCACAAGGAATCCATTGGAGACATAAAAATCGAGTTTCAGGATCATTTAGCACGAGACACCAGGCAGAATAGCTGACAGAAAAATATATATAAAACGGGCAGACTTTTTCTTCTTCAAATTTTCGAATCCCACAGCCCTAGAAACAAATTTCTTCACCAAATATCACCCCCAAGTCATAGGTAATAAATTGTAAACTTTACTCTTTCAATTACTCGTTGTTTTTCATCACTTTTAAATCAAAAACTAAGAATTTTCATGGTAAAAATTGAGGGTTTGGGTAGAATTAGGGAATTTTGTAAAAATTGAATCTTTACCTAGAATTGAGGTCGAATTTCGAAACTAATTGTATATTTGGATTCTTAGGTAAATGGTTAAACGTAATTTGGTCCGAACCCCGAGTTTAGACCAAGCGGACCTGGGGTCGAGTTTTTACTTTGTTTGAGAAAACTTAGAAAAAATTATAATTTTCAGTAAAGTTAATTCCTTTAGCATTAATTAATGATATTATGTTAGTTATAGTTAGATTCGATTGTATTGGAGGTGAATTCAAAGAGAAAAGCTATAATTGAGCAGTGAGTGACCTGCGAATTTGAGGTAAGTGTTTGGTCTAACTTTGATTTGAGGGAATAGGAGTCTCCAATTGTTTGCTATGTGAAATGCATGTGTGCGATGTATAGGTGAGGTGACGAGTATCTATGCACCACCAAATGGTCTGTTAAACATGATCCCTTCCCCGTTCCCAAGTTAATTGATTCCTGGCTTAATTGTTCTATGGTCATTATTGTTTCTATGATTACTTGGCCTTATTTCGTTGTTGTTAAATATTGTTATGGTTTTTTTGGAAAGAGTATTGGTTGTTTATTTGGTTCCCTTGTGGTACAAAACGGTTGAGTAGTTTGGCATTGTTTCTACGAGGCACATATATATTTATGTTCCTATTGCTTTCATTTTCTATAATATTGAGGAAGTTATGAGAATTGCAGTTTAACTGTCTTAGGACTGTTGAGGTTTACGTGGCTATTTGATTTCAATTGATTATTGCCAATTGTTGTTGCAAGTGTGTTAAAAGTGTTGGTTGTTCTCTTGAATCTATAATAGTACATAAAGATTGAGCTGGGTTGACAGCGTTACAGTGTTTACATATATTCTGGTTGGTTTTATTGTAAAATGATACTGGTTGAAGCTCACGAGCTATACTGTTTTCTGTTTGCACTTGTTGAAATAAAGCTGTTGTGAAAGGCTTGGCCTGAATTGTGAAAGTTTTTGATGAATAAAAAAAATTAATTGTGATAAGGGGGTTGTGATAAGGGTGGATAATTGATTGTGATACGGGCGAACAAATGATTGTGATATTGTGAATAAGTGGGATCGGGTTGCACGCTGCAACAAGACAATGATAAGGGAGAATATGCATGTTTTACAGTTCATAAAATAAAGGCCGGAACACTCATTGTTTTATTGTCATTATTTCATATTCTACTTTTACTGTTATTTAAAGTGAAACTTGTTCTGTTTACAATTGTCGAGATATAAATATGGTGAAAGGCCTTGACTTGAATTTTGAAATTATGAATAAATTGATATGATATGTCTGGTGGGAGCGAGTTGCACGCCGCAACAAGGAGTGATAAGGGTGGATAGGTGGGATCAGGTTGCACACCGCAACAGGAGTAATAAAGGTGATATATTTAGGGAGGAGCAATAGGGTGGACAGGTGGGAGCGGGTTGCACTCCGCAACAAGGAGCGATAAGGGAGGACATTTATATTTTTACTTATTTTCAAAGAAAAACAAAGATTTGAAAACTTACTATTTTATATTACTATTTTTCATATTTTGGCACTACTTTTATTTAAAGTTAAAGTTTGGAAACTTGAAAATTTTTGAGAGTTGGTTATAGCTGAGGTCTTGAAAAGGTGGCTGAGTTATTTCATTGTTTTTGCACTACTTAATTATTTGTTTAGATTTCCTTCTTGCTTTATATTTATTGTCTCAGTTATATTTTTCTTGTTCGTGTAGAATTATTTTATTGTATATATTATTGTCACAGGTTATATGTTGTTAATGCCCCGCCGTAGCCTCGTGACTATTTCGTTGAGGTTAGGCTCGGCACTTACTCAGTAGATGGGGTCGGTTGTACTGATACTACACTCTGCACTCTTTTGTGCAGATCCAGGTACTAGCCAGTAGTAGAAATTTTTAGAGCAGCCATCTATTTATTCGGAGATACGAGGTATATCTGCCGGTGTTCGCAGATCCCGAGACTCTTCTCCTATTTTTATAAAACTGTTTTAGTATATTCAAAACAGTTACACTATTTCTTTCAGCCTAGTGTTTGTAGTATTCTTTAGTAGTTCGTGAATTGTGACACCAGACTCTGGGGTAGTTCTAGATCTATTATATGATTAGTTCGTGATTTGTTTTTATTTAATTGTTTATTATTTTATATTTGGAAATCATTTAAAATTAAGTTTATTTTAAATTTATTTATTGATGCTTAAGAAAATAATCAAAGGAAATTAGCTACTCGAATTCTAACAGTGGCTTGCCTAGCAAGTGTGATGTTAGGCACCATCACGATCCCTAAGGTTGGGAATTTGGGTCGTGACAGTGATGAACAACTACCTTGCGACATTTATCAACCAAAGCTACGACGAGAATGAAGAAAAGAGAAATTTTTGGAAGATTTCAGTCGAGTCCTAAGTTCTCAGCAATGGAGTGTCTTTTGGGGGAGAAGAAGAGGACGTTGGGTGCGGGTCAAAATTTTGGGAGTGAAATTGCGTCAATCTAATTTGGGAGAAGAAGAAGCTGTTGGGGTTTGGGGATTTCAACTTAATGGAAAGCTGACTCGGCAGCTGACTTGGAAAAAATAGAGGGGGTCAGTTGCCACATCGACGATCCGTTAGGGTTATGTCACGACCCGAAATCCCACCTTCAGGACGTGATGGCGTCTAATGTTGAACCTGCTAGACAAGCCAACGGTTTAGGTTAAGTTTACCTGTTTACAATTGAAATAACAATAATATCTAGAACAAGTATGATTAAAGAATTCAGAAGACTACTAAATTCAAGAACTTTAACGATGAATCTCATCAAAACTTCCTCAATTACACCCCCAGAAATCGGTATCACAATCTCACGAACAGTCTAAGATTTTTCTAAATACAATGGTCTGAAATAAGTGTATACAACTGTCTTGGAATTACAGAATAAGACAGAAAATGAGAAAAAGATAAGAGGTGACGCCAAGGCATGCGGACGCCTGCAAGACTACCTCGGTGTCGCCGTGGACTGAAGGATACTCTCTCACTCAATGTCCACTGGGTCCGGCGCTGTAATCTGCACAACATAAAAAAGTGCCGGTATAGCATCAATACAACCGACCCAATGTACTGAGTAAGTGCCGAGCTTAACCTCGACGAAGTAGTTGCGAGGCTAGGACACGACAAACAATAACACCTGTGCAGTTTAAATAAGATATAACAGGAACTAACCACAAGACATAAACAGTAAGTTACAATAACGGGGGAAACATGCTAGGGAAAAGGGAAGCAAGTACTGAAATGACAGAACGAAGCAACAATCCAAATATCCAAAAATAATAATGGGGATTGACAACACAAAATAAAAAGTGAAGAGAAAACGGCACGGCATGTCCCCTCGTGCATATTTTTAGCATAACAAGGCACGGCATGTCCCCTCGTGCATAATGATCACGCTCAACTATGTCTTATAAAATACTAAGCGGGCGTTGCAAATATAATCCANATTACAGTTCACTTTAGATTGCACCCGAAGTATCGTTATTTCTAATCCAACTTCTAAACCCTCGGTTATGAATATATTTCTAATCCAACTTCTAAACCCTCGGTTATGAATTTCATCTATACTCCGGGAGTGATGTTGTTCAAACAACTACCTAAATATGCACTCTCTCTCAAGTAGATACATAATAAATAGGAACAGCTAATTGTGGGCCCTTTCAATCAACTACAACAAGAACGTAGTTGAACAAATAGAGATTAATCAACCAATCAAAACTATATTAATATCACAATAAGTTCATCCCCCAACGGGTTCCACCAACACCCTAGATTAAGAAAATCAGCTACTCATATTCATAAGAATCAATTCTAAAAGAACTTGCATAATTGAACTACAAAATAATAAATAAGAGCTATAAAAATCAATGTTTGCTTCACTGAGTAGTAATCCACAGGTTTTTCTTCACTTCAATGGCTTCTCTCCTTTGGAAAATCCCCCTTCAAGTTGTGTTTTGGGGTCTATTTATATGTTTAGGACAAACCCTAAACGTGTAGGAGACTTCTATTCCAACCGGGAAACACTTAAACTCTTCAAAACTCGGAATTGACTGGATATCGGGACCCAGGCGTTTGGGCTAAAACGCCCCCTTAAAGCCAGGGCAGGCCTGGCGTTACGGCCCAAACGCCCCCCTAACGCCAGGGTCAGCCTGGCTTTAGGGGCCAAACGCCAGGGACAACCTGACTTTAGGGGCCAAACGCCCGGCTAACGCCCGAGTGTTTCCTTTTCGACTCTTAAGCATATTTTTGATGTATTTGCATCAATTTAGCTCGGTTTCCATCTCCAATTCACCTACACATGAAATAAACTCCATTATGCACATACAAAGTGTATTTTTATCATTAACGCACATAAAATGTAAGGCATATAACATGTTAAACCATGAATTCTAGACACACATCACATAACAATATAAAAAATATGGCACGGAATGTCCCCTCGTGCATAAATAACATAAACATGGCACGGAATGTCCCCTCGTGCAATAAATATCACAATCGCGGCACGGAATGTCTCCTCGTGCATAAACAACATAAACATGGCACGGAATGTCCCCTCGTGCATAAACATCACAATCACGGCACAGAATGTCCCCTCGTGCATAAACAACATAAACATGACACGGAATACCCCCTCGTGCATAATAACATAAAACAGCAGTTGACATGGAAATCAACAACTAAGAAACCTTAAATGCACGGAATAATTTACAAGAATAATACCGTCCCGGCAAGTGACACAACTATAACCAATCCTACACATGTGTATAATCCAACATAATTTTCCTCAACCGATCAACTACTCAACAATACCCATATCTAAGAATTTCCACAAAATGAATAGCTATCAAAATTGATATTAAACCCATAAACATAGTAAAAGCCAAAGAATATCATATAATTACAAATTTCCGACTCACGGTCATGCTTGACAACAACATATAGGTACTCGTCACCTCACCTATACATTGAACATGGAATAAACACGTAGCAATTAGGACTCAATACTTATTCCGTCAAGCTAAGGTTAGGCCAAACACTTACCTCGGCTCCAAGAATGCAAATCAAGCCTCTAACACCGCTTTTCCTCTCGAATCCGACTCCGAAACAATCGTATCTATACATAATCAACTCAATAATATCAATATTTATTCAACAGTTCAATTCCAAAGCCTAATTATAGATTCCCCAACATTCTTCAAAAATTTCCAAAATTCGACCCCGGGCCCGCCTGATCCAAACACGAGGTACGGACCAAAACTCAATCACCCACGATCCCGAATATACAATTTGTTTTGAAATACGACCCCAAAACGAGGTTGAATTACCAAAAATTCGAAAAGCCCTAACTGTACCCAAAATCCTAATTTCTACCTTTAATTTCATGATTTTAAGCCTAGAATCTATTAATCGTTGATGAAAATGGAGTTAAGATCACTTACCTATGAGGCTATGGTGGAAGAGCTCTTCAAAATCGCCTATGGGGTGTGGGGAAGAAGGAGCGTTGTAAAATTGGGAGAAAATCCCGTAACTATTCTATTTTGGGTCTTATAAAATCAGTGAACAAAAATACCCTATGCGTTCGCGACCACCTAGCCGCGTTCGCACAAGGTTACAAACTTGGCCTATGCGTTCGCGGTTGAGGGGCTGCGTTCGCACAGGGTTATCACTACCCAGGACCCCCTCTATACTTGTGCGTAATAAGAAAGAGCTATAAAAATCAATGTTTTCTTAACTGAGTAGTAATCCACAGGTTTTTCTTCACTTCAATGGCTTCTCTTCTTTGGAAAATCTCCCTTCAAGTTGTGTTTTGGGGTCTATTTATATGTTTAGGACAAACCCTAAACGTGTAGGAGACTTCTATTCCAACCGAGAAACACTAAAACTCTTCAAAACTCGGAATTGACTGGATATCGGGACCCAGGCGTTTGGGCTCAAACGCCCCCTTAAAGCCAGGGCAGGCCTGGTGTTATGGCCCAAACACCCCCCTAACGCCAGGGTCAGCCTGGCTTTAGGGGCCAAACGCCCCACTAACGCCAGGGACAACCTGGCTTTAGGGGCCAAACGCCCGTGTATTTCCTTTTCGACTCTTAAGCATATTTTTGATGTATTTGCATCCATTTAGCTCGGTTTCCATCTCCAATTCACCTACACATGAAATAAACTCCATTATGCACATACAAAGTGTATTTTTATCATTAACGCACATAAAATGTAAGGCATATAACATGTTAAACCATGAATTCTAGCCACACATCACATAACAATATAAAAAATATGGCACGGAATGTCCCCTCGTGCATAAATAACATAAACATGGCACGGAATGTCCCCTCGTGCAATAAATATCACAATTGCGGCACGAAATGTCTCCTCGTGCATAAACAACATAAACATGGCACAGAATGTCCCCTCGTGCATAAACATCACAATCACGGCACAGAATGTCCCCTCGTGCATAAACAACATAAATATGGCACGGAATACCCCCTCGTGCATAATAACATAAAACAACAGTTGGCATGGAAATCAACAACTAAGAAACCTTAAATGCACGGAATAATTTACAAGAATAATACCGTCCCGACAAGTGACTCAGCTATAACCAATCCTACACATGTGTATAATCCAACATAATGTTCCTCAACCGATCAACTACTCAACAATACCCATATCTAAGAATTTCCACAAAATGAATAGCTATCAAAATTGATATTAAACCCATAAACATAGTAAAAGCCAAAGAATATCATATAATTACAAATTTCCGACTCACGGTCATGCTTGACAACAACATATAGGTACTCGTCACCTCACCTATACATTGAACATGGAATAAACACGTAGCAATTAGGACTCAATAGCTATTCCCTCAAGCTAAGGTTAGGCCAAACACTTACCTCGGCTCCGAGAATGCAAATCAAGCCTCTTACACCGCTTTTCCTCTCGAATCCGACTCCGAAACAATCGTATCTATACATAATCAACTCAATAATATCAATAATTATTCAACAGTTCAATTCCAAAGCCTAATTATAGATTCCCCAACATTCTTCAAAAATTTCCAAAATTCGACCCCGGGCCTGCCTGATCCAAACACGAGGTTCGGACAAAAAATCAATCACCCACAAGCCCGAATATACAATTTATTTTGAAATTCGACCCCAAAACGAGGTTGAATTACCAAAAATTTGAAAATCCCTAACTCTACCCAAAATCCCAATTTCTACCTTTAATTTCATGATTTTAGGCGTAGAATCTATTAATCGTTGATGAAAATGGAGTTAAGATCACTTACCTATGAGGCTATG
Source organism: Nicotiana knightiana (assembly GCA_005239525.1). NCBI lineage: Eukaryota > Viridiplantae > Streptophyta > Magnoliopsida > Solanales > Solanaceae > Nicotiana > Nicotiana knightiana. Next base: position 7,664 of record ML390089.1, on the reverse strand, counting down.
GTGGAAGAGCCCTTCAAAATCGCCTATGGGGTGTGGGGAAGAAGGAGCGTTGTGAAAATTGGGAGAAAATCCCGTAACTATTCTGTTTTGGGTCTTATAAAATCAGTGAACAAAAATACCCTATGCGTTCGCGACCACCTAGCCGCGTTCGCACAGGGTTAACAAACTTGGCCTATGCGTTCGCGGTTGAGGGGTTGCGTTCGCACAGGGTTATCACTACCCAGCCCCCAGGACCCCTCTATATTTGTGCGTTCGCACAAACCCCCCCCCCCCCTTCCTCGCATTCGCACAGTGTACCCTAGTTACCCCTCCGCGTTCGCACTGAACAAACACNGCGTTCGCCCAAACCCCCCCCCCCCCTTCCTCGCATTCGCACAGTGTACCCTAGTTACCCCTCCGCGTTCGCACTGAACAAACACTACCCTGAACCCCCAGCCCTCAATTACCTTGTGCGTTCGCACCCCTTTGAATGCGTTCGCATATGGTAAATCCCTGGACACCAACAACAACTCAAAAACATCAGATTTTTCCTAAGGTTTGCACCCCGACACCTACCCGAAACTCACACGAGCCCTCGGGGCTCCAAACCAAATATACAAACAACCTCAATAACATCCTACAGACTTATTCGAGTAATCAAAACACCCAAATAACATCATAAACATTGAATTAAACCTCAAATCAATGGAAATTGTCAAAAACCTCATAAGCTTCAAATTTTCCATTTTTGATCCGAAACACGTCAAACCAAGTTCGTTTCTTACCAAATCTCACAGATAACACATAATAATCATATTTTACCTGTTCCGGGCTCCGGAATCATAATACGGGCCCGATAACACAGGTTTCACATCAAATCTCACTTTCAAAATCTTTATATTTTTCAAAAAATAATTTTCTTCAAAAATTCATTTCTCGGACTTGGCACCTCGAAATTCGATTCCGGGCATACGCCCAAGTCCCATATTTTCCTACGGACCCTCCGAGACTGTCAAATCACGGGTCCGACTCCGGGTCCATTTACCAAAAATATTGACCAAAGTCAATTTTACTCAAACAATTAATGTAAAATCATCATTTAATCAATTTTCCAATTAACTATTTCCCGGCTACACGCCCAGGCTGCGCATGATATCGAGGTGAGATAAAAGGAGGCTTTCATGGTCTCGGAACACAGATTTAGCTAAAATTCACGGGATGACCTTTTGGGTCATCACAATCTCCACCTCTAAAACAACCGTTCGTCCTCGAACGGACATAGAAAGGTACCTGAATCAGGGAAAAGATGGGCATATCGGCTCCATATATCGGACTCGGACTCCCAGGTAGCTGCCTTAATAGGCTGACCTCTCTACTGAACATGAACCGAAGGATAACTCTTCGATCTCAACTGACGAACCAGCCGAGCTAATATGGCTACCGGCTCCTCCTCATAAGTCAAATCCTTGTCCAACTGGACACGGCTGAAATAAAGTACATGAGAGGGGTCTGCAATATACCTCCGAAGCATAGATACATGAAACACCGGGTGTACTACTGATAGACTAGGTGGAAAAGCAAGTCTGTAGGCCACCTCTCCCACCTTGTCCAGAATCTCAAATGGAACAATGAACCTAGGGATCAACTTGACCTTCTTTACAAACCTCATCACGCCCTTCATGGGCGACACCCGAAGAAATACCCGGTCTCCAATCATAAATGCCAAATCACGAACTCTGCGGTCCGCATAACTCTTCTGCCTGGACTGAGCTGTACGAAGTCTATCCTGAATAATCTTCACTCTATCCAAGTCATCCTGGACTAACTCTGAACCCAACAATCTAGCCTCTCCCAGCTCGAACCACCCAACTGGCGACCGACACCGCCTACCATACAACGCCTGATACGGAGCCATCTGAATGCTCGACTGATAGCTGTTGTTGTAGGCAAACTCAGCTAAAGGCAAAAACTGGTCCCATGAACCTCCAAAATCAATGACACATGCTCGCAACATATCCTCCAAAATCTGAATAGTACGCTCGGACTGTCCGTCCGTCAGGATGAAATGCTGTGCTCAAATCAACCCGGGTGCCCAACTCACGCTGAAATACTCTCCAGAAATGGGAGGTAAACTGAGTATCTCGATCAGAAATAATGGAAACAGGTACACCATGCAGGCGGACAATCTCCCGGATGTAGATCCTTGCCAATTTCTCTAAAGAATACGAAATTGATACAAGAATGAAGTGTGCTGACTTGGTCAGCCTATCCACAATGACCCACACCGCATCAAACATCCTCTGAGTCTGTGGGAGTCCAACTACGAAATTCATGGTGATACGCTCCCACTTCCACTCGGGAAGCTCAACCTGCTGCATCAAACCACCGGGTCTATGGTGCTCGTACTTAATCTGCTGACAATTCAAGGACCTAGCTACATATGATACAATATCCTTCTTCATCCTCCGCCACCAATAATGCTGCCGCAAATCCTGGTACATCTTTGCGGCGCCCGGATGAATGGAATACCGGGAACTATGTGCCTACTGCAATATTAACTCACGAATGCCATCAACATCGGGTACACAAATACGACCCCGCATCCTCAGAACTCCCTCATCATCAACTGTGACCTGCTTGGCACCTCTGTGCCGGATCGTATCTCTAAGAACACACAAATGACGATCATCATACTGCCTGGACCGAATACGATCATACAATGAAGAACGGGCCACAATATGCGCCAAAACACTGCCAGTCTCAGAAACCTCCAGTCTCATGAACCGGTTGGCCAAAGCCTGAACATCTAAAGCAAGCGGTCGCTCTCTGACTGATAAATAAGCAAGACTACTCATACTGGCTGACTTCCTGCTCAAGGCATTGGCCACCATATTGGCTTTCCCCGGATAATATAAGATGGTGATGTCATAATCCTTCAGCAGGTCTAACTATCTCCGCTGCCTCATGTTCAACTCTTTCTGCTTGAACAGATACTGCAAACTCTTATGATCCGTGAACACCTCACATGGCACCCCATACAGGTAATGCCTCCAAATCTTCAATGCATGAAAAATAGCTGCTAACTCCAAATCATGAACTGGATAGATCTTCTCATGAACCTTCAATTGACGAGAAGCATAGGCTATAACCTTGCCATCCTGTATCAACACTGCACCAAGTCCAACCCGTGAAGCATCACAATACACGATATATGGCCCTAAACTTGTGGGAAAAACTAACACCGGTGCCGTGGTCAAGGCTTCCTTGAGCTTCTGAAAGCTCTCCTCACACTCCTCCGACCACCTAAACTGGGCGTCCTTTTGAGTCAGTTTGGTCATCAGAGCTGCAATGGATGAAAAGTCCTCCACAAACCGGCGATAATAACCTGCTAAGCCACCACTCCGACCACCTAAACTGGGCACCCTTTTGAGTCAGTTTGGTCATCGGGGCTGCAATGGATGAAAATCCCTCCACAAACCGGCGATAATAACCTGCTAAGCCCAAGAAACTCCGAAATCTCTGTAGCTGAAGTGGGCCTAGGCGAATCTATGACTGCTGAAATCTTCTTAGGATCCACCTGAATACCCTCTGATGATACCACATGGCCAAGAAAAGCGACCGAACCCAACCAAAACTCACACTTGGAAAATTTGGCATATAACTGACTATCCTTCAGGGTTTGGAGGACCACTCGAAGGTGCTGCTCATGCTCCTCACAGCTACGAGAGTAAATCAAAATATCATCAATGAAAATAATCACAAATAAGTCCAAAGAGGGCCTGAACACCCGGTTCATCAACTCCTTAAAAGCAGTGGGGGCATTTGTCAACCCAAATGACATCACCAAGAACTCATAATGCCCATACCGAGTACGAAAGGCTGTCTTAGGGACATCAGACGCCCTAATCCTTAGCTGATGGTAACCAGATCTCAAGTCAATCTTGGAAAACACTGAAGCACCCTGAAGCTGGTCGAATAAATCATCAATCCTCGGCAAAGGGTACTTATTCTTAATAGTAACCTTATTCAACTGCCGGTAGTTAATACACATCCTCATTGAGCCATCTTTATTATTAACAAACAACACTGGGGCACCCCAAGGAGAAACACTAGGCCTAATGAAGCCTTTATCCAACAAATCCTACAACTGCTCCTTCAACTCTGGCGGGGCCATACGATACGGCGGAGTAGAAATGGGCTGAGTGCCCGGAGCCAACTCAATGCAAAAGTCAATATCCCTGTCGAGTGGCTTACCCGACAGGTCAGTAAGGAACACCTTTGGAAACTCACGAACCACGGGCACAGACTCCATATAAAGAACCTCAGCACTAGAATAACGAACATAGGCCAAATAGGTCAAGCAACCCTTCTCGACCATACGCCGAGCCTTCATATATGAAATAACTCTACCGGAAGAATAACTAGGAGTCCCTTTCCACACCAAACGAGGCACTCCTGGCAAGGCCAAGGTCACTACCTTGGCATGACAGTCCAGAATAGCATGGTAGGGAGATAACCAATCCATCCCCAAAATAACATCGAAGTCAACCATATCAAGAAGAAAAAGATCAACATGAATCTCCAGACTACCAACAACCACTAAGCATGAACGGTAGACCCGATCTACCACAATAGAATCACCCACCAGGGTAGACACATATACAGAAGTATTCAGGGAATCATGGGGCATGCTCAGATAAGGGGCAAAATATGAAGACACATAGGAGAATATAGAACCCGGATCAAATAAAACCGAAGCATCTTTGCTGCAAACTGAAACCATACCTGTAATAACTGCATCAGAGGGCTCAGCCTCAGGCCTGGAAGGAATAGCATAGCACCGTGGCGGAGCCCCTCCAACCTGAACATCTCTGGGTCGACCTACTGCGGACTGACCTCTACCTCTCGTGGCATGTCCTCCACCCCTATGAGTCTGACCTCCACCTCTGGCACCTAGACCTCTACCCCTAGCTGGCTGAGGGGGTGGGGGAACACCTGGTGCGGGAATCATAGCTCGGGAACCTTGATACTGAGCACCATTAGAAGATCGGGGGAAAAATCTGGAAATGTGCCCCATACCACCGCAAGTGTAACAAGATTTATGCTGCTGAGAATGCTGACCCTGAAACTGTCCCTGTCGACCAGAATAACCATCCTGGAAACTCTGAAGTGACGGTGCACTGATAGGAGCTGATGGTGCATTGTGGGATACCTGAAGCGCTGACTGGAATGGCCTAGGAGGATGAACTCTGCCAAAGGAATCTCTGCCTCCAGATGAGGCACCACTGAATCGACCGGAATGTCGAGGTCTCTTGTCAGAACCCTGACCACTGCCCTGTGATAAGACCATCTCAATACGCCTGGCCACATTGGCCGCCTCCTGGAATGAAATATAAGTACCTATCTCTCTGGCCATCTGGAGTCTAATAGGCTGAGCTAGACCCTAAATAAACCTCCTCACCCTCTCACGATCAGTGGGGAGTATCATGATAGCATGTCGGGCCAAAGTAATGAACCTGGTCTCATTCTGTGTAACAGTCATAGATCCCTGCTGGAGACGCTCAAACTGCCTCCGAAGACCCTCTCTCTAAGTAACTGGTAGAAACTTCTCCAAGAATAACTCAGAGAATTGAGCCCAAGTCAAGGGCGAAGACCCAACTGGTCTGGTCAAACAGAAATCCCTCTACCAAGTCTTAGCGGTACTAGAAAGACGGAATGTAGCAAAATCAACTCCATTGGACTCCACAATGCTCATGTTCCGAAGAACTTTATAGCAACTGTCCAAGAAATCCTGGGGATCCTCTGATGGTGCACCAGTAAATGTAGTAGGAAATATATTGGTGAACCGATCCAATCTCCACAAAGTGTCGGCAGACATAGCTGCCCCCTCAACTGTCTGTGCCACAAAACCCGATTGAGCTGCTGCAGCTGCCTAAGGTGCTGGAGTCTGGAACTCAGGAGCTAGCTGCTCTGGTGTGCGGGTAGCAGGAGTCTGGGTCCCTCCCCCAGCCTGAGAGATAGCTGGTGCAGTAGGAAGGAGGCCGGCCTGAGCCACGCTCTCCATAAGGCCCACTAAACGGACTAAAGCGTCCTGAAGAACCGGGGTGGCAATGAACCTCTCTGGGACCTAAGCTGGTCCAACTGGAACTGCCTGAGCAGGAATCTCACCGACAAAGTCTACCTGTGGGTCCTCTACTGATGTTGCTGCTCTGGGCTGAACCCTGGCTCTGCCTCGACCTCTAACACGGCCTCGGCCTCTCGTGGGAGCTGCAACAGGTGGATCGGGCTGCTGATCGGTAGATGAGGAAGCACGCGTTCTCGCCATCGGTGAGAGAATATAATAGAAAATCAGTTAGCATTTAGAATTCAAACCGCTCGACAGAGAAGAAGATATGTGAAGTTATTCCTAACTTTGTAGCCTCTAGGGGATAAGTACAGACGTCTCCGTACCGATCCCTCAGACTCTACAAGTTTGTCCGGGAATTGTGAGATCTAGGCAGCCTAGTGCTCTGATACCAATTTGTCACAACCCGAAATCCCACCTTCAGGCCGTGATGACGTCTAACATTGAACCCGCTAGACAAGCCAACGTTTTATGTTAAGTTTACCTGTTTACAATTGAAATAACAATAATATCTAGAACAAGCATGATTAAATAATGCGGAAGACTACTAAGTTCAAGAACTTTAACGATGAATCTCATAAAAACTTCCTCAATTACACCCCCAGAAACCGGTATCACAATCTCACGAACAATCTAAGATTTTTCTAAATACAATGGTCTGAAATAAGTGTATACAACTGTCTTGGAATTACAGGATAAGATAGAAAATGAGAAATATATTAGAGGTGATGCCACGGCCTGTGAACGCCTGCAAGACTACCTCGGTGTCGCCGTGGACTGAAGGATACTCCCTCACTCAATGTCCACTGGGTCCGGCTCCGTAATCTGCACAACATAAAGAAGTGTAGGTGTAGCATCAGTACAACCGACCCAATGTACTGAGTAAGTGCCGAGCCTAACCTCGGCGAAGTAGTGGCGAGGCTAGGACACGACAAAAATAACACTTGTGCAGTTTAAATAAGATATAACAGGAACTAACCACAAGAAATAAACAGTAAGTTACAATAACGAGGGAAACATGCTAGGGAAAAGGGATAGCAAGTACTGAAATGACGGAACAAAGCAACATTTCATATATCCGAAAATAATAACGGGGATTGACAACACAAAATAAACAGTGAAGAGAAAACGGCACGACATGTCCCCTCGTGCATATTCTTAGAATAACACGGAACGACATGTCCCCTCGTGCATAACAATATAAAAAATATGGCACGGAATGTCCTCTCGTGCATAAATAACATAAACATGGCACAGAATGTCCCCTCATGCAATAAACGTCACAATCGCGGCACAGAATGTCCCATCGTGCATAAACAACATAAACATGGAACATAATGTCCCCTCGTGCATAAACATCACAATCACAGCACGGAATGTCCCCTCGTTCATAAACAACATAAACATGGTACGGAATAACCCCTCGTGCATAATAACATAAAACAACAATTGGCATGGAAATCAACAACTAAGAAACCTTAAATGCACGGAATAATCTACAAGAATAATACCGTCCCGGCAAGGGACACATCTATAACCAATCCTACACATGTGTATAATC
>ML390088.1:31725-74086 GCA_005239525.1 Nicotiana knightiana | reverse complement strand
TGTCACTTTAAGTGGAAAAACTCCCATACCCCTTCGGGGCGTATAAAAAAGGAGGTGTGACAGTAGTCAGACGTAATGACCGTCTCCTCGGCCGGAGAATCCACCGACCTCATCCCAAGGATTGAAGTCCTTTTTGACCCTCCAACAGCTAAGTCTTTTCCCCTCTCTATCCTTTGCCTCTTCCTAGGAGACGTTTCCTCTTTATTAGAAGGTTCGTTAGTAAGGATGAGGACTTGTTTAGGTGAGACATCGCCTGGAGAAGCTGTATCGGAGGGAACGGACCCTTCTGTCCGTTGAATCCCACTTCTGCCTCTCGTGGAGTCAACCAAAGCGAACTCCGTTGCAATGGAGGTCGCCTTTTGACGGAAGGCAAGAGCAGGCGTCTTCTCTTTCTTAGAAGCCCGCCAACCTAATATGAACAAGGATGAGTCAGAAAATGCCAAGGGGCTCAATCGAAACAATATAATCAGAATACTTACGGGGAGGGCGAAGCTTCAGACCATAGCGTTTGTAAAAAGAAGACCAGTAGCGAATCCTCACGATGTGAGGCAGCAATCGAGCCAACCAATCTTCCATGTCCAGGACAATGGAGGGAGAATGCTTCACGGCTGTGAACAAGAAGGTGGTAAATAAATCACAAAGGATAGAAAACGACAAGGAACGAAATAACATAAAACACGATATAGTACGTACGCTGGTAGTTCTATTTTTCAGGAAACCTGGTCAGGTCCGCTACTAGCTGATCAGTTCTGACAAAGAAGTATTTGCCCTAGAATAACCGACTCGCCTTGTCATCTATTCCATCCACCAATCCTTTCGTCCCACGATTTCTTAAGTGTATCATGGTACCTCAAAGGAAAGTGGGTGAGAATAAATGTAGCAGATGGCGAAGGTCGACTTTGCAGCCAGCCATCCAGCTCTGCATACTTAGTCAGCATTAAGAAGATCTTATAGCAGTAAGGAGAGAGTTACGCTGGACAGACGTTGTAAAAATGACAAAATTCCTCAGCTAACTTGGGAAGTGGCAAGGTATAGCCGATTGTAAATGGATAGACGTAGAAGGCACAGAGCCCAGGGTGGTGAATCTGGACCATGTCATCTCCCGCGGCGACGATTTTTATGTGAGAGGGGATGCGATATTTGGTTCGCATCTCTTCCAATTCAGCCTCCCCCATTTCGAAAAGTTCGGGTTCAGGGGTAGGGCCAGGCCCTCTAGGAAAGTCATTTTTTATTGTAAGATTATTTGGTATCACCTCATCAACGGTAGGGAGGATATCGTCCCCCTCAATCAAAATTCTTTCATTGGTAGGAAGGATAGCCACTAACAGGAGAGAGGCATCGGAAATACCGTCATGACTATAGGAGGAAACTGACATTATGATTGTTGTAAATGGAACAATGAAAGGAAAAGAAATAAGGATCAAGAAAGGGGCTGAAGAAATCAGGAGAAAGAGTTCACAAAAGAAAAGAAGGGTAAGCACAAAAGGTATTGAAAGAAAGGGAGATGGTGAAAGTTTCAAATGAAGGAACCCTCACCTATTTATAAGGTTGGTTGCCCTCAAAATCGAGGCCAAAAGCTACCTGCAAGCACAAGAATCGAAGCACCAACAATCCATGCATTGCATAGGGAAGATGAATAATGATGACGCACATAATAATGACATAACATGACTTAACTTGTGCCAGTCATGACCCTAACAGACGTCGATTATCTGGTTACGACCAAATTTCCTTCATGACAGACGTACAATAATCATCTCACCAAGGGCGAGGTGCCCACGACCTTGATAAGCGGATGGACTAACTGTATTGGTCAAAATTTGGATCAGATTTCATAATGCCAGCGGCCGGGGTTGAATCGTAGGTCAGCCAACGATTAGTGGTAGAAGTCCTAATTCATACGAGGTCGAGCAAGTGTCCTTAGTAATGGTAGCCTAGTTTTAAATTAAAGAAGGGGTTCTCTCATTTGTATTTTTTAGGGTTCCTTAGAGGATGTACCCTATATATAGAACAGTAAGGGGAGAAAAAAGGGATTAGTTAATCTCAGAGAGAACATTATGTATTGTTGACTATTGAAAGAATACACATTTCTTGTCTTTTCCGTTGATTCTCGATTTAAAAGACACATTTCCATATACAAGATCCAAGAACACAGCATCTCACTCACGTTGTCTATCATTTACTTTGCTGACAACAAGATAGTTTACATTCACCACTTGGTATTTGGACGTGTAATCGTCTGTTATTACATTTATTGACATTGCATGTATTCATTCTACACATTCTATCATACATTCATTGCCAATCATTACCACCGTCCTGGTCTAGCATTCAATATTACGACGCTTTCATTCCGCCCATTAATCACTACTTGCATAGATCTAACAATCATTAGGCTTAACTAGGATTAACCTTCCATTTTTGCTTGTCAAACCTCACATAAGTGTATTATCATATTTTTGGTAAAACAGATAGTAGATTTTTTTTTTCATTCCCGAGCTTGAACATTAAGGCCCCATTTGTCCATAATGTTTTTCCTTTTTTTGTCAAAAAAATATTCAAATATGTGTTGTCTATAAAATTTTGGATTTTTTTGGAAATTTTTAGAAAATAAGTTTTACGAAAACCAAAAAATAGTTTTGACCACTTTTTCAAAAAAAAATTCCCCACTCACTAAATTGTAATATTTTTCAAATGAAATACATGTCCAAAAATAATTTCAAAGTTCAAATATAAATTTTCAATTTAACTCTATATACTGTTTTTTGTTTAAAAAATTATAAAGTTTATTCCCAAACACCTATTAAAGATAAAGAGATCTTATCTATGACATTATAATCTTTAAGTATAAAAGAAAAAGATTTACAAGTCGAGGCAGGAAGTTTCATATTTTCTTTCATAAGAAGACTTGTAAGTCCACGGTAAATAAAAATGCTTTAGGGTTGGTCAAAAATTAATAATTGTATTACAGGACTGGAATATTCTTTTCTTTATTGGACAATTAAACCTTTAGAAATGTTTTCAATAAATTCTATTAAGAAGACTTGCAGGTTTTTTTTTATAAAATTTGAGGTGTAACATTTAGTAAAAATGGAGTGAGGTCGCCACTATTTAAGGTGGTATTTATTTTTTATCCTATATTCTAATGTTGAGCAAAAATAGCCACTACTTTATTAAAATTAATATGAAAAGATATTTTTACCCTTTCTTCCATTGTTTTTCTTCCCAAACCCCCGCTTCTCTCTCTCAAGTTCGATGCAGAGACATGTTTTTGTGGATGCATATGTTGTTTGTGATAAAAATGTTGAATTGGGTTTTTTTTATTCTTGTGAATTTGATGGCTTTGAACAGTTACGAAGATGAAAAATGATATTTTGTTGTTTTTCTAACGAGGGTCAGCTTTGTCTTGTTTCATGTGATTGACACCTTTATTCGATTTTTCCTTCAATTTTATGTATTGATCCAATGCCGAATTGGGTTTCTGATTCTTCTTGGATGCATGTGTTGTTGCAAGGATTTGGTCCTTAACTTAGAGTTACAAGCACATAAATTAAGGACAAGTAATCCTGAACTTAGAGTTACAAGTTCAAAAGTTAAGGATATATAGTTGTGATGACCCAAAAGGTCATCCCGTGTATTTCTAGTCAATTCTATGTTCCGAGGCCATGAAAACCTCATTTTATCTCACCTCGATTTGCATGCATATCCTGGGCGTGTATCCGGGAAGCCTTTATGTGAAAAACTGAGAAAAATAATAAGTTTGATTTTGAAATTTGTATTAAGTTGACTTTGGTCAACATTTTTGGTAAACTGACCTGAATCTGTAATTTGACGGTCTCCGAGGGGTTCGTAGGAAAATATGGGACTTGGGCGTATGCCCGGAATCGAATTTCGAGGTCCCAAGCCCGAGAAATGAATTTTTAAAGGAAATTGTTTTCTGAAAATATAAAGGATTTTTGAAAGTTTAATTATATATGAAATCTGTGGTATTGGACCCGTATTTTGATTCTGGAGTCCGGTACAGGTTCGATATAATATTTATGTCATGTCTGTAAAGTTTGGTAAGAAACGGAAGTCATTTGACGTGATTCGGACTCGTAAATGCAAAGTTTGATGTTTTAGAAGTATTGGAAATTTTCATTGATTTTGGGGTTAAATTCGTTGTTTATGATGTTATTTTGGTGATTTGATCGCATGAATAAGTCCGTAGGATGTTTTGAGGTTGTGTGCACAGTTGGTTTGGAGCCCCGAGTGCTCGGGTGAATTTCGGGTAGGCGTCGGGGTGTTTTAACTTAGCAAAATCGGGGTTTTTGACAGCTTTCTGGTGTCGTGTACTATGCGAACGCATAGGGTTTTTCACGAACGCACAGTACATGCTGGGGAGGGGGTTGGTTTACTCTACGCGAACGCTTAGGGTGAGACGCGAACACGGAGCACTGGATTGTGACTCTACGCGAACGCGTCCCCTGGATCACGAACGCACAGGGTAAGTGAGGGACTGGGTAGTTAAAAGCTCTGTGCGAACGCGGCCTGAGGCTTGCGAACGCATAGGACAAGTAAACTAAGCCTACGCGAACGCGGCCAAGGCCCGCAAACGCGATGAATAAATTCGCCCAGTGATTTTTAAAAACAGAATATATACGGGATTAAACCAAAATTTCATAACTTCTTCTTCCAAACTCCAAATTGGGCGATTCTTGAAAGAGAACTTCACCACAAATTCATAGGTATGTAATCTTAGACCCGTTTTCTTCAATATTTATCAACATCCATTAGATTTCTAGGCCTAAATCATGATTTAAGGGTAGAAAATTAGGGATTTGGGTAGAGTTAGGGATTTTTGATTAATTAGAATTTAGACCTCGTTTTGGTGTCGGATTTCAAAACTAATTACATATTCGGGCCTGTGGGTGAATGGGTGATCGGGTTTTGGTCTGAACCTCGAGTTTTGACCAAGTGGGCCCGAGGTCGATATTTGGATTTTTGGGAAGAATGATGGGAAACTTATAATTAAGCATTGGAATTGAATTATTTAGCATTTATTGATGTTATTGAGTCTATTATGTCTACATAAAATTGATTTGGAGTTGAGTTCAAAAGGAAAATCGGTGATTGAGGTGTGATTTTAGTCGTGGAAGTCGAGGTAAGTGTTTGGCCTAACATAGCTTGAGGGAATAGGTGTTGTGTCTTATTTGCTATGTGTTTATATCATGTTCAATGTATAGGTGAAGTGACTTTCATTGAATTAAGTGTCTTATTTGCTATGTGTTTATATCATGCCCGTGAGTCGGATATTATGAGTTAAGTGATTTTCATTGATATTTACTGCGTTATAGCTTGAATTTCACTTTGGTGGTTGTTCATTTGACGAAAATTCTTGGTTATGAATACGGTTGAGTATTTAATTCAGTTGAGGAATATTTTGTAAAGTTATGTTCTTGACTGAGATTGGTTATAGCTGTGTCCCTTGCCGGGACGGTGATATTTCTATTGTTGTTCCCTTGCCGGGATGTTGTGATTATTGTTGTGGTTTTGTTGTTGATTTCTTCCTTGCCAAACTTCTGTTATTGATATTTTTTGGGTGAGGAAGAGTGTAAAGCACGAAGGGTGATGCCGTGTATTATTTATTGTGATGATGAAAGTGTAAAAGCACGAAGGGTGATGTCGTGCCATGATATGATATTAAAAGCACGAAGGGTGATGCCATGCCGTTTTTATTGATTATTGTGAGGATGGGAGTAAAAGCACAAAGGGTGATGCCGTGCACTTGTTTTGGTGAGGATGAGAGTAAAAGCACAAAGGGTGATGCCGTGCACTGTTTACTCTGTGCTGTTATTTTCTGTTGTTACTTTTATATTTAAACTGTTGCCTTATTCCGTTATGTCTGTTATTTTCTATCTCTTTTCCCCACAACATGTTCCCCTTTTTCCCTGGTACTTAACTGATTATTTTGCAGTTATTATTCTTCCGATTATTGTTAAATTGCACATGTTGTATTATTTGTCATGTCCTAGCCTCGTCACTACTTCGCCGAGGTTAGGCTCGACACTTACTCAGTACATGGGGTGGCGTTGTACTGATACTACACCTGCACACTTTTTGTTGTGCAAATCCCGGTACAGGACCATGTGGACATTAGAGCTAGGAGGCTTCCTTCAGTTCACCCAGAGACATCGAGGTAGTCCTGCAGGCATCCGCAGGCTTTGGCGTCCACCTCTACTTTATTTCTGTTTTTAGTATTTCAGAAACAGATTGTCGCACCCCCATTTTTCCTTTCCGCACGGGTCAGGTACAGAGAGGTAGGGTTTGTGACATTCTGGAAAACTCCTTAAAGGAAGAGGTTTAAGGAAGAGTCGCCACCTAACGATTTTATGGTGCGTTAGGATACCTAGAGTAAATAACTCATGAACTAGTTTGCATTACCAGAGATTGGATAAGGGCTTGAAGTTATCCTAAGGGTAAGGTGTTAGGCACCCCTCAAGATCCACAAATGTTGGTCCCAGTCAAGAAGTTTTGTGAATTTGAACAAGATAGCAAATAAGGCTCACATAAGAGGGGATTTCAAACAAGTACGAAATCTTTAAAGGGGTTTTGGAAAAGAGACATGAGAGTAAAACATTTGAAAGAGATGTCCTAGGTTTAAGGTAATACGAATCACATCAATGCAATACCCGGTATATCACTGCTCGGAGAGGGGCTACATATGGTATTAGCACACCGGTCATCATATCCGTATTCTACCCTTCCCACCCCGTAAAGGTATTTAAGATGTGCGTGTTGGTCACAAAACTTATTGCGTGCTATTACCTGTCCCATCCAATGAGTCCTAGATGGTATTTAGGACTATTAATCCTACAAGGTAAGTACTAGGCTGAACCCCTAGGTTTAAAAGGATAAAATTCTAGACGACATATAGAATAGATAGGACTACAGATATGGGAACACATAAAGGCAGTCAAAGAGGCTCACATATCCCTCCACAAGTAAGCACGTAAAATAGCACGCCTCAAACACAACAAAGATCTCAAGGAAAGAGTTTAAAACAGAGATTTTGAGTTTGAAAACAGTAGGCTTAGGAACTTTGGTTTTTAGAAAATAAGGCAAGAAGTCAATTAAAACAGAGCATTTTAAAGAAGAGGAACTGGTTAAAAAAAACCCAGTAATTCAAAGGAATAGCAGGAAAAAAAATGCACAACATTTTCGATGGAGTTTCAATAAAACGGACAAATAACCTTTAGAAAACCAGTAACTAGAAGTAAAGCAGGATTTAAAAATAAAGCAGAGTAACTTCAAACAGGAGTGACTTGCTTTGAAATCAGTGATTCAAAAATAAAGCAGGAACTAGTAGTTTAAAGGAGTTTTAGCAAAACGGAGTGAGTGCACAACTCCAAGAACCAATAATTTTAAAAATGGAGCACGGATTCAAGCACAACAGAGTGATCTTGTAAGGGGGGTGGGGGGATTTGTTTTAAAAATCTATTGATTGCTGGGCATGCAGGAGTAAAAAAAATAATGACACACAGCGAGGGGCTCAGGAAAAGACTGATTATTTTTACAGGACACAAAACGATTGATTGAGTTTTAATAAATATTGGGCCTAAGGTTTGCCTAGGCAGACGTATACATTGCCTATTTGTTTTGAAAGGTGAGCATGCATACTTAAATTCTAATTTTTTAAAGATATGCGAAAAAAATACATTTGCAGAGAAGCGATTCAAGCCATTTAGACCAATTTTAGCGGGACTTATTAGATTAAACATGCTGATTAGGTGTTCAACAAATGTAACTCGAAACAAATATGAAATTCTGAATGCAAAATACATAAGTTACCCCATAAACTATGGACCAAATCCCTGTTACACACTTTTTGCGGAAGAAAATCACATTACGCACTCAACCTTTCCTAAATGTATCTAATACACACTACTTTTTACTTGACCACTCTTTCATAATATGTGTAATATCACGCACCAATCAGATAGTGACACGTGTCATTATTATTATTATTTTTATTAAAAAAATAAAATAATTAAAAGTACAACTATATCCCCATCTTTCCCATCTAAAGTTCTAAACAACCATAGCTGCCGTCCATCTCTTCTCGGCACAGTCAACCACCATAGCCTATTTTCTACCTTTTATTTAATGACAAAGTCACCATTAACTAGCCAAAATCACTAGAAAACACACCCAAAAATTCATCTTTTTCAATGAAATAGAATCAAAATTTTTGAGCCCAGATCCAACTAATTTTCTATTTCTCTTATGTAAAAGTTCAACCACCATTAATCTCCATTACCGTGTTTCAATCTTCTGGTTTGTGTCATTCCGACTCGCCTTGACAAAAGCTCTAAGATTCTCCGAAAATAATAATTTTCTATGCAAAAGCTTGAGACAAGTTTTAATGGTAGGGGAGGTATAAAACTTTAATTACTAAATCTAATCACAATTCCACGCCAAAAGATCTAAAAGAAAAACTGAAAATTAATCAACGAGAAGAGGCGTGGTGGGTTTATTTGAGATGAAGGAGTTCAGGTGGTGGAAAGAAGTGGGTCTAGGTGTCAAGGTCTCAAAGATCAGCCACGGCAGAAGTTTCCAAACAAGGAAGGAAGATGACATAATTTAAAAAATTTAAAAACTAAAAGAAATTGACATCTGACGAAAAAAATCTTTTGTTCACGCGACTCATTTGTTGGAAAAAACACGCATTGTCCACGTGAGCAAACTAGTGTGTATTAGATACACTTTGGAAAGGTTGAGTATGTAATGTGATATTTGCCCGCAAAAAGTGTGTAACAGGGATTTGGTCCATAGTTTAGGGGGTAACTTATGTATTTTGACAATCCTAAATAACAGGATATCTAACGGACACATGAATAAGTAAAATCCTATAGGCATGTTTTCTACATGCAATGCTTGTGAAGATGCAGCAGTAGAATGTCATGGCAGCTTTATTACTTTATTATGGCTATTAACAGGGAGAAATGTTTATGAAATGATATGAATAGGCATGCTGGAATGAAGAGCCTAAACATGATTTCTAGTGCGTGAAATGCATGTCTTAAACAGGATGTCTATTGCACACATAGGAAAATAGATCTTATGGTCATGGTTTCTACCCATTACGATACTAACATGCATATTCCCCTCCCTCATTTACTATCCAGCCCCAATATTTGTTTACAAATTATTACAAGCCAAATAATGAACTACAATAATGAAAGGAAAAACAAGAAGTTACTTCTATAGGGAGCCTTCAACCAGGCCCATTCTTTCAACCTCAATCCTTTCGATTTTCCCAGCCTTACATGGTCTGGGTGCGGCAAAGCTCCCTAGGGCCCTAATGGGTCCCTGGCCAATACCAGCACCCAAACATAATTGCCAAGTTGAGCAAGTGCAGTGCGGAATTACTAGCCTTGTGTGTCAGAGTTCAATGGTTACTCAGAGGTCCCCAAGGCAGTGCTCACACGAAGGGGGTAGAACCTAAATTTCTAAGAATAATGGGAAGTGCCAGAAGGAGAGAAAGGTTTTAAGTTGAAAAGAGTGTACAAAACTGGAGAGTTGTTTTGAAAGATTAGCTTTTGAAAAACAAACAGAAGTACCAGACCATTCAAACATGCTTAGCAATACATAATTTCACAAAAGGACGATAGGAGAGGGGGAAAATAGATCAGGAAGTGATACATGGATTTAATAAACTTGTTCAAACATAATTACACAAATCAGAGAGGTTTAGGGGATTAGGGGACAGGAGAATTAAAACTGGACATGGTGTTAAGTAGCTTAACAGCTGCTTATGAGAATAGGCAAGGAATATAACAAGTACTGATTCAATCATACACATGTAAGTCTCAAAGAGATAAGCATGGCAAGAATTAATAAACAAACAAAAAATTAATTACATGTTGGACAGTAGAAGCACAAGTAGAACACAATTAGGAATATGATAAACTGAAATAGTAGTAAACACATTGGTTTGAAACTCGGAAATTAATTAGAACATACCAGTGAGAAAAACGCAAAGCAAAATGCAAGAGCAAAGTGATAACACAATGTTAGCCTTGGCTTACAGCCGGCTAATAGTAGACAATAGCAGAGAGAGAGAAGTCGTAGAGTAAAGAAAGAAAGAAAGAAAGAGTTTTAGCACAAGAGAGAGCTTAGAACAATGTTGATGTCCCTGTCTTACAATGAGATAGCAGTGGTATATATAGTTGAAAAGCAAATAGTAAATAAGGTAAAAATCAAAGTCAAGCAGTAATTAAGGAACTCAAAATCAATTAATCAGGAAATTAAGGCAAGTACTCCCTGAAGTCAAGGGATTTAATTCAAACGGTAAAGATTCAGACAAGGCAGAGAGGACAAGTTCAGAATTATTAAGGAAAGAATAAATTTAGTTTAGTAATTGTACTAACTCAAAAAAAAAATCAGTAAAGAATAAGAATCAGAAGTCTTCCCTTAATTGAGGGAGTCACTTTACACGGTAGAGAGTAGGTAACAAATAACGAAAGAAATCATATATAGCAAATAAGAAAATATTTTGAATATAGTAAACACATAGTAGGGAATTGGGGGCAGGTTCATGAGGTTTACATTAAAGCACTACTATAAGAATCAATTGATAGTAAAATCAGTCATGTAATAAGGCAAGAAATAACTAATAGTTATAAAGATTATCACAGGAAATCAATTAAAGAAAATTAATCACAGGAAGTTGGGGATTCCAAATATTAGTAGTACTGATTTACGAATCAACATAGGTTATATAGAGTAAACACACAATAGGAGAGAATCAGAAACCCTATTGATTGAAACAGGGTAACATCACACGAAAGTAGGGGTTTACACAGAACAATGACATGAATCACTGAATAATCATAATACAAGCAAGAACGGTAAGGATCTAGAGGCATCTATAAACAAAGAATTGAGACGAACCACAGAATGAGCGTGGTAATAGAAGCCAGAAACCCTAACAAGCAATACGGGGTAAGACATCACGAAATCACAGAAGAATCGAGAGAACAGAGCGTACATAAAAGAACAGATGGGCATATTGTTGGAAACAAACTCAGAGCCATAGGTTAAAGCTAAAACTTTAGGGTTTTTAACGAGATAACTCAGACACAGAAAGAGAAAGCTTAAACATAACGAAAGTCACAAAATAATACTTAAAATCTGAGGGGAAATCATTTTGAAGAAAAGTTTCAGAAATCCTAAGTGAAAAACTCGTTTAAAACGGAAACCTTTGAGAAAAAGTGTAATAATACTCGTAATAAACTGGATCTAGCGTAGATCTTAGAAAAAATAGGAAGTTTAAAAATTAGGGTTTCAGAGATATCGAAGAACCTGTTGTGAAACTCGAGGATGGTGGTGGTCATGGCATAATCGTGTCAAAAACCCACCGGAGAGAACGGGAAAACCACCTAAGCAGGAACTCCAGTAATCGTCGAGCATGGTAAAGAAGACTTAAGGTCTCAGAGAGGAAGTAGACCGGAGAGAGGAGGCTTCATGGCGGCTGGTAGTCGAAAGGAGGGAGGTCGGAGGTGGCCGGAGACGGGCTGAGCTTCATCGGAGAAGGAGGTGAACCAAGGAAGGTTCTAGAGAGAGTAGAGAGAGAGAGACCAGAGAGAGAGATGAATGGTCTCGAAGGAATAGGGGGGTCATTTGGGTTAATTAAGGTAAGAAATAATCTGGGCCATTGATCTCTTTTAATCAACGGCTCAGATTTAATCAGGGGTGGGGAAGGTTAGATTTGGATTGGGCTGGGTCATTTTTTAGTGGTCTGATGGGTTGGGTAATTGGGTTTAGATATGGGGTTAAAATGTGGCTAGGATTTAAATAAAACGTGGTTAATCGTTAAATACCCGAAAAATAGATAATTAATTAATTAAAAATAGCTAACAATTGTTTCAAAAGAGAAATTGAGTAAAATAGGTAAAATCACATTAATTAACTAATATTTGGTGCAAAAGGCATAAGTTTTGAATAAAAAATAGTACAAAATGTTCAATTGGGCCATAATTGTAAAATAGTTGCAATTGAAATTAAATGAGACCTAATTGGGTAATTCGTGAAATAATTGAATTTTATTGGATACAAAATAATTAGAAATAACATACTGAGCTGGGAAATATTTTTTTAAAATCATTTCTAGCATAACTTATGAATTATTTGAATATGGAACATTAAAATAAGCACGAAACTAATCTAATAAAATATGGAAAAATAGGAAAAAATACTCATTATTACAAAGAGTAATTTTGAAAGCTTATATGCAAGTTTGAAAATAATTTGAGGAAAAAATGGGTATCAACAACTGCCCATCTTTACCCGAGAGGGATGAAAGAGTTGTCGGGTAAAGATATGATGGCCAATTTGACCAGAGTGAAACTGTGGGGTAAAACTAGGCTGCACCCTGGTTTCTGAGCTGCCTACATATCCTTGGTTTTACAGGAATCAGGCCGTATGTAGTTCAGGAATCATCAGCGAAATATATTGGTGATGTTTCACAAGAACGGACGTAAGGTGCGACGTAAGGTAAAGTAGGAAGGTCTTACGGGGTGGAATCGGAGAACTGCAGCGGCTCGCTCCTGCTTGGTTGGGCTGTTCCGGCCAGATTACCTGCAAAATAAATAACAAGCATATATCGTGCATAATGTAAACATGATGCAAGTTCCTGTTGGACTATGGATGCTGTCTTTGGACAATTGAGGATGATATCCTTGGACCATGATGTCTTGGGCAATGAATCGCTTGGTGCAGGATTCGCAGGCTATGAAATGATGTTCTTGGGCCATGAGGATGGTGCCTCCGAACCATGATGCCTTTGAATAATGATATGCAGGTTGAATAAAAGAGATCCTCGGGCCATGAAATGATGTTCTCGGGCCATGATGATGGTGCCTATGAACGATGACGCCTCTGGACAAGTTGGCGATATTTCATCCCATGATGAAGTAGTAGTGTGATGCTAACAAGAAAGAGTTTAGTCTTGTGATTTACAAAAGGAGGGGGGCAGATCTTAGCCCAAAAGAAAGCGTAAACAATTAACGATACGAAGGTGGTTGCTTTGAAAGGTAAATGTGAGCTTTATGCAATGAAATAAAATGCATGGGAGGTAGCGTAGAACCTCAGAAGGCAGAATAGTAGCCTTATGCAGTGCAGGAAATAAAATGCAGGGGAGGTAGTGTAGAACCTCAGAAGGCAGAATGATAGCCTTATGCAGTGCAGGAAATAAAGTGCAGGGGAGGTAGCGTAGAACCTCGGAAGGCAGAATGGTAGCCCTATGCAATGCAGGAAATAAAATGCTGGGGAGGTAGCGTAGAACCTCGGAAGGCAAAATGGTAGCCTTATGCAGTGCAGGAAATAAAATGCAGGGGAGGTAGCGTAGAACCTCAGAAGGCAGAATGGTAGCCTTAGGAACCTCGGAAGGTAGAATGGTAGCCTTAAGAAATGCAGGAAATAAAATGCCAGTAAGGGTTCTTAGCTGATGATAAACTGCGGCGATACGGTTGTCGTTGTTTGCGATAATAGTAAGCATCGGCATGCATGACGAATTTGAGAGAGTGCCTTCGAGATATATACGTTATGTGGGGAATAATAATACGTTTTGAGCTTTCACCGTCTTGTGCCTGCATCCAAAGAAAATTGTGAGTTCTGTAAAGGGGAAGGTTAGTTCACCTCCTTTCCGGCTCGGCTTGTCTGTTTGATAATGAGGACCTCATTGTATCGCGGGGGTAGCGTTGCTAAAAAAGCTATTTTTGAGAAATATATATGCATGGTTTTATGAAAAATATGATAGAACTTATAACTTAAAATAATCTTCTTTTAGATGAACCGACGTGACGCGGTTCGAGACATTGCAACCTCTCTTGCTATAGAATTTTGAGGGTCCTTCTCAAATTCTGCCCCAGTTTGTTGGGTGGATGCCTCTGACTGCTGCTCGTGCGGCGATTGACTGAACTTGCTTCAGAATTTTGAGGGTCCTCCTCAAAATTTTGCCCCAGTTGGCTGGGTGAATGCTTATGGACTATTGCTTTCCTCGGAATGTAGAGGGTCCTCCTCAAAATTCTGCCCCAGTTTCCAATCGCGGGGAAAAATAGATTTTTATTGAATTGTGACCGAACCCAAAGGGCTGCCTATGTATACCCTCTTAAACGGGAATCAGGTCAGGCGTAGTTCAATTTACAACATTGAGAAAAGCATAAAGAGTTACACATAGTAGCGCTTGACTGCATCTGAGTTGATTAGTTTTGGCCAGATTTCTCCATCCATTTCTGCGGGTATGAGTGCCCCTCCTGTTAGCACTCGATGAACCATGTACGGACCTTGCCAATTGGGAGAGAATTTCCCTTTGGCTTCGTCTTGATGAGGGAAGATATTCTTTAACACCAGCTGCCCTGGTGTGAATCGTCTCGGCTTGACTTTTTTGTTGAAGGCTCTGGTCATTCTGTTTTGGTATAACTGACCATGATAAACTTCGTTCATTCTTTTCCCGTCTATGAGGGCCAATTGTTCATAACGTCTCCGTACCCACTCTGCCTCGCTGAGCTCAACTTCTTGTATGATTCTTAATGATGGAATTTTGACTTTGGCAGGAATGACAGCTTCCGTACCATAAACCAACATGTAAGGGGTTGCCCTGGTTGACGTGTGGACTGTGGTGCGGTATCCCAACAAGGCGAATGAAAACTTCTCATGCCATTGCTTGTGCTTTTCTATCATCTTTCTCAATATCTTCTTGATGTTCTTATTGACAGCCTCAACGACTCCGTTCATCTGAGATCTGTATGCTGTGGAATTCTTGTGTTTGATCTAGAAGGTTACACACATGGCTTTCATCAGGTCACTGTTTAGATTGGAACCATTGTCGGTGATGATTGACTCTGGATTCCGAACCAGCAAACAATGCGGTCGCGGACGAAATCGGCCACCACTTTCTTAGTAACTACTTTGTAGGAGGCTTCTTCGACCCATTTAGTAAAGTAATCAATGGCGACCAGAATAAACTTGTGTACGTTGGAGGCGGCAGGCTCGATTGGTCCAATAACATCCATGCCCTAGGCGGAAAATGGCCACGGTGAACTTGTTGGATTGAGCTCACTTGGAGGTACCTTTATCATATCCACTTGTACCTGACAGCGGTGTCACTTTCGGACATACTGGATGCAGTTCGTTTCCATGGTCATCCAAAAATAACCAGCCCGAAGTATCTTCTTTGCCAAAACAAAACCGTTCATATATGGGCCGCAGGTCCCAGCGTGAATTTCCTCCAATAATTTTGATGCTTCCTTTGCTTCAACACACTTTAGTAAACCCAAATCAGGAGTAGTCCTATACAAGATTCCTCCACTGTGAAAGAAATTGTTGGATAACCTCTGAAGTGTGCGTTTCTGAGTAGCGTTTGCAAGATCTGGATATTCTCCCTTTGCCAAGTACTCTCTGATATCATGAAACCAAGGCTTTCCGTCTGCCTCTTCTTCAACGTGGGCGTAGTAGGCCGGCTTATTGTGGATCCCCACCGAGATAGGATCAATAAAATTCTTGTTTGGATGCTAGATCATAGATGACAAGGTAGCCAATGCATCCGCGAACTCATTCTGGATTCTGGGGACGTGTCGGAATTCTATCTTTGTGAACCTTTTTCTCAATTCCTGAACATGGTGCAGATATGGCAATATCTTGGAATTCTTGGTTGCCCATTCTCCTTGTACCTGGTGTACCAATAAGTCTGAGTCATCGATCACTAACAATTCCTGGATGTTCATGTCGATGGCCATGTTGAGTCCCAAGATGCAAGCCTCATATTCAATCATATTGTTGGTGCAGGGAAATCTGAGTTTGGCGGATACCGAATACTGTTGACCGGTTTTTGATATTAGGACTGCTCCAATACCGACTCCTTTGAAATTTGCGGCTCCATCGAAAAACATCCTCCAACCGTCCTAGGATTCTGCAATGTCCTCTCCTACAAATGACATCTCTTCATATGGAAAATGCGTTTTCAGGGGTTCATATTCTCCGTCCACAGGATTCTCAGCAAGATGGTCTGCTAGTGCTTGTCCTTTGACAGACTTTTGAGTTATGTAAATAATGTCGAACTCGCTCAACAGGATCTGCCACTTGGCTAACTTGCCAATGGGCATAGGCTTCTGGAAGATGTACTTTAGTGGATCCATCCAAGATATGAGGTATGTTGTATATGCACAAAAGTAGTGCCTCAGTTTCTGAGCGACCCAGGTCAGAGCACAGCAAGTGCGTTCCAACAGAGAATAACGGGCCTCATACGGAGTGAACTTCTTGTTGAGGTAGTAAATTGCTTGCTCCTTTATTCCTATTTCATCATGTTGCCCAAGAACGCAACCGAAAGCTCCATCTAATATAGCAAGGTAGAGTAATAGAGGTCTACCTGGCTTGGGAGGTACCAAGACTGACGGCATTGACAAATACTCCTTGATTTTGTCAAAAGATTTTTGAAAATCCTCGGTCCACTCGGTTGCAACATCCTTTTTTATCATCTTGAAGATCGGTTCACAAATGACTGTGGATTGTGCTATGAATCAGCTGATGTAATTAAGTCTCCCCAGGAAACTCATAACATCCTTCTTGTTCTTTGACGGTGGCAATTCCTGAATGGCTTTGACTTTGGATAGATCTAATTCTATTCCCTGACGGCTTACAATAAACCCCAGTAGCTTGCCATCAGGAACCCTGAATGCACACTTTGCATGGTTCAGTTTCAGATTGTACTTCCTTAACCTGTTGAAGAACTTTCTCAATTCCTCCATGTGCTCCGCGGATTTCTTTGATTTAATATGACGTTGTCCACATATACCTCGATCTCTTTGTGAATCATGTCATGGAATATAGTAGTCATAGCCCTCATGTAGGTGGATCCTGCATTCTTCAGACCGAATGGCATCATTTTGTAACAGTACACTCCCCATGGCGAAATGAACGCCGTTGTCTCAACATCTTCCTCATCCGTCCAAATCTGATGATAACCAACGAAGCAGTCTACGAATGACTGTAATTCATGTTTTGCATAGTTGTCGATTAGGATGTGTATGTTTGGCAGAGGGAAGTCATCGTTTGGACTGGCCCGGTTGAGATCCCGGTAGTCGACACAGACTCTGACCTTCTCGTCTTTCTTTGGCACAGGCACAATGTTGGCTAACCATGTTGGGTATTCCACTACCCTGAGAACCTTGGCATTGATCTTCTTGGTGACCTCTTCTTTGATTTTCAAACTCATGTCAGGTTTGAACTTTCTGAGCTTTTGCTTTACCGGCGGACATATTGGATTGGTTGGCAGCTTGTGGGCCACAATAGATGTAGTGAGGCCGGTCATGTCATCATACGAACAGGAGAATATGTCCTCATACTCCTTCAAAAACTCTGTATATTCTTCCTTTTCCGATGGCGACAAATGAATGCTGATGCACGTTTCTTTGACGTTCTCTGAATTCCCCAGATTGATAACTTCAGTCTCGTCCAGGTTGGACTTAGGTTTATTTTCAAAGTTCTCAATTTATTTGACGATCTCCTCAGGTATATCATCTTTCTCTGAATCACTGTCCGTTTGTTACATTGTCTCATTGCACGTCACAGTCATCAGTTCATCAAGACAAGTAATAGTAATGCTGTATAGATAAAGTAATTGGAGAAAACAGTAGCAAGTAAATATAAGATTCATAAGGAAATTGGAAATGGTTTGATAAAAATGAATAATTTCTTTGAACATCAGAGCTCTTATTGCAGTAATTGAAAATGCGGAAAGGAAAGAAATTCATTTAGTAAATAAACGGTAAATAATGCTTGTTTTTAGCCTGGGTACCCCGAGGCCCGGTGGGCTTTGGTTGTCCTGGCGGACCAATTCTTGAGATATGATCCTTTGCTCATGACCTGTACGGAAGGGTCTTCCTCCTCCTCCTCCTCCTCCTCGAGAACAACACAACAATCCATGTCCTCGTCGTCTAGAAACAAGTTCCTCATTGCCGCCAGTGCTTCCTCTTCATCGGACCCATAGATGACATCAACCTGCTGGAAAGTCTGTTCCAAATGAGGTATTGGCTGCCCTAGAGGGTAATAGTGACCACGCCATAGGGACGACCAGTTTTTGAATTCTTCCCATGTATACTCATACCCCAGACCAAAAGTAGTACTATGTTTCCTGAGCTTGATGGGTTTGGGGATCCCCTGAAGGTTCTTGTCGAGTCCCTTGCCATGCTCATACCCTCGCCAATTCATCATACTTGCAATCTTTATATCCTACCAGTTTTCCTTGTCGACAGCATTGATCCATTCTATATGGTGGTAAGTTCCTCCACCCAACTTTCTTCCTCCATTGATCAGAGGAATAGTCTGACGACTATAGATAGGGTTGCTACCATCGCCGTGAATGATTACCTCCTGATGGTTCCCCTCGAACTTCACTGCCTGATGTAGTATTGATGCCACATCCCCAGCGGCATGGATCTACGGTCGTCCTAACAACAAATTGTAAGACGCCGGGACATCTATCACCTGAAAGTCTACCTCGAACCAAGTTGGTCCCATCTGCAAGCATAAACTGATCTTTCCAATGGTAGATCTTTGAGAACCGTCGAAGGCTTTCACGTTGATCGCTCTGTCCTTTATCTCATGTAGTACCTTACCAACTTCTTAAATGTTATTAGCGGATATATGTTAAGACTGGATCCTCCGTCGACAAGAATCCTGGTTATGAAATAATCTTCGCATTGCACGGTGATGTGCAGAGCCTTGTTGTGTCCTAATACCTCAGGTGGCAACTCATCTTCGTGAAAATCATTTTTGTGGCTTTCCACCTGGCCTACCATATTGTCCATTTCTCCACTGGTGATATTGTTCGGCACATATACTTCACTTAACACTTTCAATAAAGCGTTCCTGTGCGTCTCAGAGTTCTGCAGCAAGTAGAGAATGGATATCTGTGCTGGTGTCTTGTTCAGTTGGTCGATGATCGTATATTATTTAGCATGTATTTTCCTCCAGAGATCATTTGAACCTGTTTCAATGAGGGGAGGACGGTTGGCGGCCTGCCTGATTGACTCGGCCAGATGTTCGGGGGTATAGACTCTGCCAGTCCTTGTCATACCTGTGCCGCGATGGCTTCCTCAGACCTGCTTTTGCTTTTCCTTCTTGCCTCGGCTGTATAATCCCAAGGGATATCATTTGAATAAAAAGGTGGCGTGGTTGACATCGCCACCAGAACTGGTGCGATTATCCTTACTTCAAACGGAACATGGGCTTTGGGCGGCAAGACAGCAACCTCGAAGGGTGCGGGTGCATTTGCCGGAGACACGAAATCAACCTCAATTGACACTGGTGCCTTCGCCTTTGCAGGAGGTGCTGCTTCAAACTCAAGTGGGATAGACATATTCACTTCAGCATTCTCGGATGGTTGAATCTGGACTATGATCGGGTTGAGAGTAACTGTAGGTTTCTTTGGGTCATCGCCTTCTGCGATCAACCCGATTGACCCCTTGGGATCCCAATCACCTTCTATCTCAATCATATGGATACTTCCGCCCTTATGGTACGGTAAAGAATTGTTACGAACGTTCAGAGCGGATTCCTTGGCCACAATAATCTTGTTATCAATAAGGGTCTGTATCTTATCCTTCAAGGAGCAACATTCGTCGATGGTGTGTCCTTTTATGCCAGAATGGTATGCATAGGATTTGCTTGGGTTAACCCACTGAGAAGGATTCCCAGGGGTGACAGCAGGGATAGGTGTGACATAACCAGCGGCTTTGAGTTTTTCATATAGTTGATCAATGGGCTCGGCTATGGCAGTGTATTGCTTTGGAGGACGACGATCAAAGTTAGGGCGATGCCTAGGGAAGCCTTGACGGGTAGGGGGTGACTGGTAGTGAGATGGCTAGGAGTTATAGGTGTTTTAAACTGGAGCGGGTTGTAGGTACTTGGGTGAAGTGGGTTAATATGTGGGTGCTGGAGCTTGGTATGTGAGTGGTGAAGTTTGGTAAGAAGGTGAGGGTGCTTGGTAGTTTGGGGCGGGCTGATATGTGAGTGGAGGTGTTGGATAGAATTAGTATTTAGGTGGGGATTTGGCTTGCTGTGCAACCATTACGGCTCCCACATCTCTCTTCTTAGACACACCATCGGACTGCAAAGCTTTGTTAGTGGCTTGAAAAGCTTCAAAGTTAGTAACCATACCATTCTTGATACCTTCTTCAATCCGCTCTCCCAACTTGATAATGTCGGAGAACTTTTGGCCTTCAACCATCATCAATCGTTCATAGTATTTCGGATCCTAAGCCCGAACAAAGAATTTGTTCATCTATTCTTCCTCTAAAACAGGCCTGACTTTGGCACCTTCCGACCTCCAACGAGTAGCATACTTGCGAAAGGTTTCTGTGGGTTTCTTCTTTAGATTTTGGATGTAGAACACATCCGGTGCGTTCTCTGTGTTGAATCTAAACCTGTCCATGAAGTCTGTTGCCATACCCACCCAGTTGGACCACTTCTTGGGGTCTTGGCTGATATACAAAGATAGTGCATCTCCCTTCAAACTCCTCATAAATAGCTTAATGCGGATCCTTTCGTCTTTTCCCATGCCAACCAATTTGTCACAGTAGGTCCTCAAGTGGACCCTTGGATCACCAGTACCGTCAAACATCTCAAACTTTGGAGGTTTGTACCCCTCGGGCAGTTCAACATCAGTCTGTATACAGAGGTCTTCATAGTTCAGACCTTCGATCCCCTTGACTCCTTCAACACCCTGAACTCGGCTACTCAGCTTCCTAAGTTCCTCAAACAGATTATTGATAAGCAGGTCCTTCTCAACGGTCTCGGATGTATGTGTGACAGGTGGGGTGGAGTGACCCACAGTCTCCACGTATATGGGATTGTTGTAGGCAAGGAGGTGATCTTTTGGGTGATTCTGAGGTTCGGGGGGTGGAGGGTTGTGGCAAGTGTTGCACTGCACTGGGAGAGTTTGGTTCTTTGGGGGAGTGGCGTGGCGATGAAGTGCAGGGTGATTTGGTTGTTTTGGGATATTCTGTGGAGGTGTAGGGGTGACATCAGGGACGTTGAGGGAAAATGACAGATTGGCCAGATTTCGAACTTGATCAAGTTCTTGAAATTTCAGCAACCTTTGTTCTAGTGGTGACATGTTCTCATGCAAAACCTGAATACCCCGACCATCAGTGGCCTTAACCCGTTCAATCCTGTTTTCCTGTATGGCGCCGCTGGACTCTTCCATCTTTCTTTTGCCTTTGTCTTTGCCCCTGGGAGGACTAGTAGGAGGGCCCTTGGATGTTGTGCGGTAGACTGATGATGCCAGAATGCACGAACTAACCTTTGGGAAGGGGAATAATAAGAAAAAGAACAGAATAAAAACAAAAAAAAGTAACCAAGTCAGTGAGGATTATAAAGAATATTGTGGTAATTTAACACGTAATGCGGAAATGTAAAACGCGTCCTAAGTTGGGGAACCTCTTTTTTGTTCCCGAGGTAGGCCTAGTGACAAATAAACTTGGAGAACTTGAAATGCCAAATGCCTCATTTTATTGATAATAAAATAAACAAATCCCACACGACTTTAAGAATGCGAAAATATAAAAGTCACTAACGGCCAATGGCCTTATTACATTGAAGGCAACAAAATAAAAGACACCCTTATCTACTTGGTCCCAGAAGGACCTTCCCCAGATCCGGCATGCATGCTTCCTTCAATCAACTTTCCCAACTCGTGAAGTCCCAGCAGTAAGTATGTCCTTGCTAGATATCCTCATTCGGCTCCTTCAGCCTTTTTGCAGTCCTCGATCCTCTTGATGACCTTCTCCTCTAGTTCGACTATACCTCGCTCCAAGTACCCTAGCCTTCTGGTGGAGGTGATAGCCATATCCTTCCATTCCTCGATTAGCTTTTTGCTGGACTCATGAGTCTAGCGATGATTATCCTCACATTCACGGAGCCTCTTGCGTAGATTGTTGAACTGAACTTGCGCTTCGGCCTTCTCATCTATAACCCGGTGACCTTGAGCGAACCCTGGCTCGAAGTGACCTTCCATGTCTTCCTCTAGCCAGCTTAAATAGTAGGGAGTACAACCGGCATGGTACCTGTCCGCCTCGATGGTGTCTTTCTCGAGCACAATCTTGCAGTGCCACAATTGCTGAGCTTGGAACTTGTGAGGACTGTCGTCATCCTGGAAGTCTGCTCGAAGATGGATCATCTTCTCAACCCTAGGTATAACATGCCTCCTCCTTAATTGCCTCATAACTCGGCGCGGGACGTAA
This sequence comes from Nicotiana knightiana, assembly GCA_005239525.1. NCBI lineage: Eukaryota > Viridiplantae > Streptophyta > Magnoliopsida > Solanales > Solanaceae > Nicotiana > Nicotiana knightiana. The sequence goes on along the minus strand of ML390088.1, from coordinate 51,803 downwards.
GGGTACGTTCCCCTCAGACCAATCAATACTAGAAATGAAGCGTCTCGGGATTGGATGATAAACTCGTCTGTTGGGAACCATTCAAACATCGACCAAATCTGATCCTCGGTTAGATTCCCCAGTAACTCAACCCCTCCTTTGGAATTTTTTGGCTGAGCGAACATGTTTGACCCATTTCTAAGGCCCGGTATATGTCTTTAATGATCATAGGCACAATACTAAAGTCCTGCCCATCGATCCCTTCCATCAAAGTCTTAGCGACCATGGCCAACCTAGTGTGAATCCTATCTTTCTTTGTTGGGAATACCATTAAACCCAGAAAATAGACCATGAAAACAAAAACTCGGCGATGTATGTGCCCTATAGAAGTGAGGGCGAATTCTTCCTGATAGGTGCGGTAGGATTGGCTATGACCATACCTCTCGTACAAATAGTCGAAGGGGATGGACGACTCTTTCAAGCATACCAAGTCTGGATTTTTCTTTAGACCCAGCATTTTGAGAAAACCGCGGCCCGTGCGGTTCTCAATCATCAGCAACCCTGGAGATTCCCAAGCCAAACCGGCTAAACCCCCAATTTCCTCCAGCAGGGGTGTCATCTCATTGTTCCGAAGCGAAAAATCGACCGATCACAGTCCCAGAACAAAGTATCAGCCTCTATCATCATTTTGTTAGGATGAATGTCCAAAAGAGGGGGAATGTTGCCCAAGTGTTTCCTGACGAGTGTTTTGTCACTGGAGTGAAGATTCTCCCACCAGTTTAGTAGTTTGGGGTGGATATTGGTGACCATGCCGAATCTAGGGACTTCGTGCCTCATTTCTACAAAACAAAAGGGTTAGGCCCTTACCCCCACCATACTCGACTATTTAACATCAACAATCAACAAAGAGCATTTAGTTCTCCAAATAAATGCACAGATCGTGAGAGCGTCCATTCGGGTTCTAGGGAAACCCAAGGGACTTTGGATAAGGCTATCTTAAAGGCTATCGTGCGGGCGACACATTAGCCTGGCTAGGTTCGACCATGATGCATGAAACATTTTAATAGAGTAAGGTTTCTATGGGGATCGGTACCCTTGAGGGGACAACTCAAGGGGGAAAGGCACGGAACCCTCGACTGCACCGCTGATCGACTAGTTTTACCGCAAATATGCCTTTTTGAATTCAGGGGTAAGTAATATAGGAATAGTGCAACCACTCATTGTAAGCGTTGCTACAGAATTTTTGTTTAACATGAGTGGAATATGAATGCGGAGCATGATATACAATAAATAACATTTAAACAGGTAGGCATGTATTTTCACATTGAGGAAATTGGTAAAGAGGAAATACGGTAGTTATAATGGAAGCGGTTACAAAGAAAACATAAAGATACGTCAGTTTTGCTCAGATGAGATAAATATTTGCGGAATTAAACAGTCAATAGCATATAACATGATTTAGGAAAGGGTGCCAGCATTTAAACACAATTAAAGGTCCAAATTCACAGTCCAACTTGTAATGGTGTAAGCCTAGGGAAGATCCCCAGTAGAGTCACCATGCTATCGCGCCCTCTTTTTTTCCTTACCGCACGGGTCAGGTATGGAGAGGTAGGGTTTGTGACATTCTGGACAACTCCTTAAAGGAATAAGTTTAAGGAAAAGTCACCACCTAACGATTTTATGGTGCGTTAGGGCACCTATAGTAAATAACTCATGATGTAGTTTGCATTAACAGAGATTGAGTAAGGGCTTGAAGTTATCCTAAGGGAAAGGTGTTATTCACTCCTCAAGATCCACAAATGTGGGTCCCGACCAAGAAGTTTTATGAATTTGAACAAGATAGCAAATAAGCCTCACATAAGAGGGGATTTCAAACAAGTACGAAATCTTTAAAGGGGTTTTTGAAAAGAGACATGAGAGTAATACATTTGATCTTGATGTCCTTGATTTAAGGTAATACGGATCACATCAATGAAATACCCGGTATATCACTTCTCGAAGAGGGGCTACACGTGGTATTAGCACACCGGTCATCATATCCGTATTCTACCCTTCCCACTCTGTAAAGGTATTTAAGATGCGCGTGTTGGTCACGAAACTTATTGCGTGCTATTACCTGTCCCATCCTATGAGTCCTAGAGGGTATTTAGGATTACTAATCCTATAAGGTGAGTACTAGGCCGAAACCCTAGGTTTAAAAGGATAAAATTCTAGGCGACATGTAGAACAGATAGGACTACAGATATGGGAACACATAAAAGCAGTCAAAGAGGCTCACAGATCCCTCCACAAGTAGGCACGTAATATAGCACGCTTCAAACACAACAAAGGTCTCAAGGAAAGAGTTTAAAACAGATATTTTGAGTTTGAAAACAGTAGGCTTAGGAACTTTGGAGTAGTTTAAAGGAGTTTTAGCAAAAGGGAGTGAGTGCACAGCTCCAAGAACCAATAATTTAAAAAATGGAGCAAGGATTCAAGCAATACAGAGTGATATTGTAAAGGAGGGCGGGGTGGGGATTTGTTATAAAAATCTATTCATTGCTGGGCATGCAGGAGTAAAAATAATAATGACACACAACGAGGGGCTCAGGAAAAGCCTGATTAGCTTTACAGGACACAAAATGATTTATTGGCTTTTAATAAGTATTGGGCCTACGGTTCGCCTAGGCGGGCGTACACATTGCCTATTTGTTTTGAAAGGTGAGCATGCATACTTCAGTTCTAATTTTTTTAAAGATATGCGAAAAAAATACATTTGCAGAGAAGCGATTCAAGCCATTTAAACCAATTTTAGCGGGACTTATTAGATTAAACATGCTGATTAGGTGTTCAACAAATGTAACTCGAAACAAATACGAAATCCTAAATAACAGGATATCTAATGCACACATGAATAAGTAAAATCCTATAGGCATGTTTTCTACATGCAATTCTTGTGAAGATGCATCAGTAGAATGTCATGGCAACATTATTACTTTATTATGGTTATTAACAAGGAGCAGTGTTTATGAAATGATATGAATAGGCATGCTGGAATGAAGACACTAAACAGGATTTCTAGTGCATGAGATGCATGTCCTAAACAGGATGTCTATTGCACATATAGGAAAATATATCCTATGGTCATGGTTTCTACCCATTACTATACTAACATGCATATTCCCCTCCCTCATTTACTATCCAACCCCAATATTTGTTTACAAATTATTACAAGCCAAATAATGAACTACAGTAATGAAAGGAAAAATAAGAAGGTACTTCTATCATTATTCCAACCTCAATCCTTTCGAGTTTCACAGCCTTACATGGTCTGGGTGCGGCTAAAATCCCTAGGGCCCTAATGGGTCCTTAGCCAATACCAGCACCCAAATATAATTGCCAAGTTGAGCAAGTGCAGTGCGGAATTACTAGCCTTGTGTGTTAGAGTTCAATGGTTACTCAGAGGTCCCCAAGGCAGTGCTCACACGAAGGGGGTAGAACCTAAATTTCTAAGAATAATGTGAAGTGCCAGAAGGAGAGAAAGGTTTTTAGTTGAAAAGAGTGTATAAAACTGGAGAGTTGTTTTGATAAATTAGCTTTTGAAAAACAAACAGAAGTACCAGACCATTCAAACATGCTTAGAAATATATAATTTCACACAAGGATGATGGGAGAGGGGACAAATAGATCGGGAAGTGATACATGGATTTAATAAACTTGTTCAAACATAATTACACAAATCAGAGAGGTTTAGGGGATTAGGGGACATGAGAATTAAAACTTGACATGGTGTTAAGAAGCTTAACAGCTGCATATGAGAATAGGCAAGGCATATAACAAGCACTGATTCAATCATCTACATGTAAGTCTCAAAGAGATAAGCATGCCAAGTATTAATAGACAAACAGAAAATTAATTACATGTTGGACAGTAGAAGCACAAGTAGAACACAATTAGGAATATGCTAAACTGAAATAGTAGTAAACACATTGGTTTGAAACTCAGAAATTAATTAGAACATACCAGTGAGAAAAGAACAAATCAGAATGCAAGAGCAAAGTGAGAACACAATGTTAGCCTTGGCTTACAGCCGACTAATAGTAGACAATAGCAAAGAGAGAGATCATTAGTAGAGTAAAGAAAGAATAAAAGAAAGAGTTTTAGCACAAGAGAGAGCTTAGAACAATGTTGATGTCCCTGTCTTACAATGAGATAGCAGTGGTATATATAGTTGAAAAGCAAATAGTAAATAAGGTAAAAATCAAAGTCAAGAAGTAATTAAGGAACTCGAAATCAATTAATCAGGAAATTAAGGCAACTAATCCCAGAAGTCAAGGGATTTAATTCAAACGGTAAAGATTCAGACAAGGCAGAGAGGACAAGTTCAAGATTAATAAGGAAAGAATCAATTTAGTTCAGTAATTATACTAACTCAAAAAAAAATCAGTAAAGAATAAGAATCAGAAGTCTTCCCTTAATTGAGGGAGTCACTTGACACGGTAGAGAGCAGGTAACAAATAAGGAAAGAAATCGTGTATAGAAAATAAGGAAAGATTTCGAACATAGTAAGCACATAGTAGGGAATTAGGGGCAGGTTCATGAGGTTTACATTAAAGCACTACTGTAAGAATCAATTGATAGTAAAATCAGTCATTTAATAAGGCAAGAAATAACTAACAGTTGTAAAGATTATCACAGGAAATCAATTAAAGGAAATTAATCACAGGAAATTAGGGATTCCAAATATTAGTAGTACTGATTTACGAATCAACATAGGTTATATAGAGTAAACACACAATAGGAGAGAATCAGAAACCCTATTGATTGAAACAGGGTAACATCACACGAAAGTAGGGGTTTACACAGAACAATGACATGAATCACTGAATAATCATAATACAAGCAGGAACGGTAAGGATCTAGAGGCATCTATAAACAAAGAATTGAGACGAACCACAGAATGAGCGTGGTAATAGAAGCCAGAAACCCTAACAAGAAATACGGGGTAAAACATCACGAAATCACAGAAGAATCAAGAGAATAGAGTGTATATAATAGAACAGATGAGCATATCGTTGGAAACAAACTCAGAGCCATAGGTTAAAGCTAAAACTTTAGGGTTTTTAACGAGATAACTCAGACACGGAAAGGGAAAGCTTAAACATAACGAAAGTCACAAAATAATACTTAAAATTGAGGGGAAATCATTTTTGAAGAAAAGTTTCAGAAATCCTAAGTGAAAAACTCGTTTAAAACGGAAACCTTTGAGAAAAAGTGTAATAATACTCATAATAAACCTGGATCTAGTGTAGATCTGAGAAAAATAGGAAGTTTCAAAATTAGGGTTTCAGAGATATCGAAGAACCTGTTGTGAAACTCGAGGATGGTGGTGGTCATGGCATAATCATGTCAAAACCCCACCGGAGAGAACCGGAAAACCACCCAAGTAGGAACTCCAGTAATCGTCGAGCATGGTAAAGACCACTGAAGGTCTCAGAGAGGAAGTAGACCTGATAGAGGAGGCTTCATGGCGGCTGGTAGTCAGAAGGAGGGAGGTCGGAGGTGGCCAGAGACGGGCTGAGCTTCACCGAAGAAGGAGGTGAACCAGGGAAGGTTATAGAGAGAGTAGAGAGAGAGACCAGATAGAGAGATAAATGGTATCGAAAGAATCNGGGGGGGGGGGGTCTGGGGGGTTGTTTGGGTTAATTAAGGTAAGAAATAATCTGGGCCATTGATCTCTTTTGATCAACGACTCAGATTTAATTAGGGGTGGGGAAGGTTAGATTTGGATTGGGCCGTGTCATTTTTTAGTGGTATGATGGGTTGGGTAATTGGGTTTAGAGATGGGGGTTAAAATGTGGCTAGGATTTAAATAAATTATGGCTAATCATTAAATACCCGAAAAATAGATAATTAATTAATTAAAAATAGCTAATAATTGTTTCAAAAGTGAAATTGAGTAAAATAGGTAAAATCACAGTAATTAACTAATATTTGGTGAAAAATGCATAGGTTTTGAATAAAAAATAGTACAAAATGTTCAATTGGGCCATAATTGTAAAATAGTTGCAATTGAAATTAAATGAGACCCAATTGACTAAGTCGTGAAATAATTGAATTTTATTGGATAAAAAATGATTACAAATAACATACTGAGCTGGGAGATATTTTTTAAAAATCATTTCTAGCACAGTTTATGAATTATTTGAATATGGAACATTAAAATAAGAAGGAAATAATTTAATAAAATAGGGAAAAATAGGAAAAAATACTCATTATTACAAAGAGTAATTTTGAAAGCTTATATGCAAGTTTGAAACTAATTTGAGGAAAAATTGGATATCAACACAGATGTATTTACTTCTTTCAGACCCTTACATGTATTATTCGTACATAGGCTGTGACATTGTGACTCCAAAGATCTGGGTTTTGGTTATTTTTGAGAATTCGTAAAATCAATAGATTGAGTTATGTACTTTTAGTCTGTTTTCATTTATGCTTTTATTTATGAAAAGGTAGTGTTTCACTTGTTCTCATTTAATAATAAAGGATTATGACAATGAGTATTTATGTTGGCTTGCCTAGGGGGTTCAACGTTAGGCGTCATCACGGTCCCGACAGTAGAAATTTTGGGTCGGACAGTAGTCCTGAACTTAGAGTTATAAACTCAAAAACTAAGGACAGGTAGTCCTTAACTTAGACTTACAAGCTCATAAATTAAGGACAGCTAGTCCTGAACTTACAATAACAAGCTCATAAGTTAGGGACACTTGGTCCTGAACTTAGAGTTGGAAGTTCAAAAATTAAGGACACTTGGTCCTTAACTTAGAGTTACAAGCATAGAAATTAAGGACATGTAATTTTTAACATAGAGTTACAAGCACAAATATTAAGGACAGGTAGTCTTGAACTTCGAGTTCCAAGTTCGAAAGTTAAGGACACCTAGTCTTGAATTTATAGTTAGGAGTTCAAATGTTAAAGACAAACTTAGACTTACAAACTCATAAATTAAGGACATTTAGTCCTGAACTTAGAGTAACAATCTCATAAGTTAAGACACTTGGTCCTGTACTTTATGAGCGGAAGGGTATTTTTGTCCGGGCGGGTAAATTTTATTAAAGCAGTGACTAAAGACTAAAGACATTTTAAACAGTGACTTAAAAGTAAAAACATGTCTTATTAGTAGTTAACTGTGCACTTCTCCCTAAAAGTTACATAAATCTTATAATAACTAGGACTGTCAAATTTGTCTCACGACCAAATGATCTGCCTCTTATTTATGGGTAAAACTAAAAAATAGCCAAAATTTTCAAGTGGTCATTCAAAAATAGTCACAGTTTCAAAAGCAATCAAAATTTAACCACTTTTCATGTAAATATAAATTTGAACGAAAACACTATTCAAAATCTGAAAAATACTCCAGAATAATATATTGAAGTTCCAGCATAAGTATACTGGAGTTCCAGTATAATATACTGGAGTTCTAGCATAATATACCGGTTCAACATAATATGCGGGAAATTCATATACACGTGATCCAATCTATAGTATATTATGCTGGAACTTTCGGTATCGTAGCAAAATAATGGCTATTTTTCAATGACTTTGCAAAGGCTGGCTATTTTTGAGGGACCAGTCCGAAAACTGGCTAGCTAGTGCTATTTTTACCTCATTTATGGAACTCAACCCATATTGACCCAATCCATCTCAATCTATTTAAAGTTAGGTTGATTTTTAACCCAAATTGATCTATGAGCAACTTTGCCAAAATATCTTTAAAAAAAATAGTTTTTATTTGTTTGATATGTTATATATGACCATAACAAGAAAAAAGTTTTTTATTTTGGTAATTATACAATTCGTAAGAAAATCACAAATATTAACTAAAGATTGATAAGAGTTGGACGTGTTTCTTTCTGACCCTAATTTTAGCCCATCTTGACCCACCATCTTAGTGTGATGACCCAAAAGGTCATCCCGTGTAATTTAGCTAAATCTGTGTTCTGAGGCCCTAAAAGCCTCCGTTTATCTCACCTCAATTATTTTCTATTTTTCAAAACCTAAAAACATAAGAGGCGATTTTCTAAACACTCTTTCTTCCCCAAAATATTGGTAAGTGATTTCTAACTCTTTTTTTTTTACTCCTTAACTTCTCTTTACAAGATTTCATCATAGAATCTAGGGTTTTCATGGGGAAATTGAGAATTTTGGGAAAACCTAAGAATATTGAAATTTGGGAATTTAGACCTCAATTCGGGGTCGGATTCCAAAACCAATTATATATCCGGGCTCGGGAATGGGTGATAGGGTTTTGGTCCGAATTTCGGGTTTGGACCAAACGGGCCCGGGGTCGATTTTTGACTTTTTGGAGAAAACTTTAGCAAACTCATTTCCAAGCATTAGAACTTATTAATTTAGCATATATTGATATAATTAAGTAATTTGTGGCTAGATACGAGCGAGTTGGTGGCGGAATCAAGAGGTAAAGCAGTAGTCGAGGCTTGATTTGTGTTCGTGGCATCGAGGTAAGTGTTTGTCCTAACCTTAGCTTGAGGGAATAGGTGTTGAGTCGTATGTGCTACTTGTTTTACCATGTTCAGTGTATATGTGAGGTGACGAGTACCTATACGTTGTTTGTCAAGCATGATCGTGAGTCGGTTTGATGTATTACATGTTTTACTTCAATTCTTATTGTGTTATGAAGTAGAATTATTTTGGAAGTTATTCATTTGTTGAGACTACGTGATTAAGGATTTGTGAGAAGTTGTTCCCGTTGAGGATTGATTTCATTAAGTTATATATACTCGCATGAGATTGGTTATAGCCGAGTCCCTTGCCGGGCAGTATCCTTTTGGTTGTTATCCCCTTGCTGGGTAGTTATGAATTGTGTTTGGATACTTTTGACTTCCTTTCCATGTTGTTTTTTGTTGTTGGTTGGGTGAGGAAGAGTGTAATGCACGAAGGGTGATGCCGTACCATGATTTTACATTTATACACACGAAGGATCATGTCGTGCCCGTTTATTTATTTATTGCATTGTGAGGATGAGAGTAAAAGCACGAAGGGTGATGCCGTGTCATGATTTTACATTTATAAGAACGAAGGATCATGTCATGCCCATTTATTATTTATTGTATTGTGAGGATGAGAGTAAAAGCACGAAGGGTGATGCCGTGTACTTGTTTTGGTAAGGATGAGAGTAAAAGTATGAAGGGTGATGCCGTGTACATATTTGTTTGTGCCATTCTTTCTGTTGACTTTCATTCTATTATTTTGTTTACCTTGTTCATGTATTTCATTATTATTATTATCTCTTGTTTTCCCCGATACATGTCCCCCGTTCTCTCGTACTTAATTGTTATTTCTGTTACTTCCCTGCTATATATTGTAGAACTGTTCAAGTATTTGATTATGGTCGTGTCTAGCCTCGTCACTATTTCGCCGAGGTTAGGCTCGACACTTACTCAATACATGGGGTTGGTTGTACTGATGCTACACCTGCACTTTTTTATGTTGTGCAGATTACGCAACCGGACCCAATGGACACTGACAGAGGGAGTGTCCTTCAGTCCATACAAGAGACATTAAAGTAGACCCGCAGACGTTTGTGGGCCTTGGCGTCACCATCTATCTTTTCATTTCTGTCTTATTCTGTATTCTAGACAGTTGTACTTGCTCTTTTCAGACTTTTGTTGTAGAGCATCTTAGACTGTCCGTGAGACTGTGTGACACCAGTTCTGGGGGCTTTATGTATGAAAATTTCAGGATGTTTATTACATTCAATTGTTTAACTAGTAGTCTCCGTATTGGTATTCAATTATTCATACTTATTGCTTTCCTTTTGATGTCTCATTTAAAGAAAATAGTAAAGTTAGCTAAAACCGTTGGCTTGTCTAGCGGGATCAATGTTAGACGCCATCACGGCCTGAAGGTGAGATTTCGAGTCGTGACATGTTGGTATCAGAGCACTAGGTTTCTTAGGTCTCACAACTCACGGACAAACTTGGTAGAGTCTGAGGGATCGGTACGGAGACGTATGTACTTATCCCCAAAGGCTGCAAAGTTAGGAATAACCTCACATTTCTTCTTCCCTGTCGTGCGATTTGAATTCTAAATTCTAATCGAGTTTCTATTCTATTCTCTCGCAGATGGCGAGAACGCGTGCTTCCTCATCTACTGATCAGCAGCCCGATCCTCCTGTTGCAGCTCCTACGAGGGGTTGAGGCCGAGGCAGAGCCAGAGAAGCAGCTCCAGTGGAGGACCCACAGGTAGACTATGACGGTGAGGTTCCTGCTCAGACGGTTCCAGTCGGACCAACTCAGGTCCCAGAGGTGTTCATTGCCACCCCGGTGCTTCAGGACGCTCTAGTCCGCTTGGTGGGAGTTATGGAGAGTGTGGCTCAGGCCGGTCTTCTTCCAACCGCACCAGCTGGTTCTCAGGATGGGGAAGAGACCCATACTCCTTCTACTCACACACCAGAGCAGTTTGCCACTCAGTTCCAAACTCCATCACCTCATACCACTAGATTAGCTCAGCCGGGTATTGTGGCACCGGCAGCTGAGGGAGCATCTATATCAACAGATGCCCTATAGAGACTAGATCGGTTCACCAAGTTATTCCCTACTACTTTTACTGGTGCACCATCAGAGGATCCCCATAGTTGTTATGAGGTTCTTCGGAACATGGGTATTGTGGAGTCCAATGGAGTTGATTTTTCTACTTTTCGTCTTTCTGGTACCGCCAAGACTTGGTGGAGAGACTATTGCTTGACCAGGCCAGCTGGGTCTGCACCTTTGACTTGGGCTCAGTTCTCCGAGTTGTTCTTGGGGAAGTTTCTTCTAGTTACTCAAAAGGAGGATCTTCGGGGGCAGTTTGAGCGCCTCCAGCAGGGATCTATGACTATCACTCAGTATGAGACCAGGTTCATTACTCTAGCCCAACATGTTATTATGACACTCCCCACGGATAGAGAGAGAGTGAGGAGGTTTATTGAGGGTTTTGCTCAGCCCATTAGACTTCAAATGGCCAGGGAGTCAGGTTCAAATATCTCATTTCAGGAGGCGGCCAATGTGTCCAGGAGGATCGAGATGGTTTTGTTGTAGGGAAGTGGTCAGGGGGCTGACAAGAGGCCTTACCATTTCTGTCGACTCAGTGGCGCCTCATCTGGAGGCAGAGATTCTTTCGGCAGAGGTCATCCTCCTAGACCATACCAGTCGGCCCTTCAGGTATCCCGCAGTGCACCACCAGCTCCTATCAGTGCACCGCCTCTACAGAGCTTCCATGAGAGTTATTCGGGTCGACAAGGTCTGTTCCAGAGTCAGCAGGCACAACGACAGAGGTCTTGTTACTCTTGTGGTGTTTCGGGTCACATTGCTAGGTATTGCCCCCGAGCTTCTGGTAGTTCTTAGTATAAGGGCTCTCATGCGATGATTCCCGCACCAGGAGTACCCCCACCCCCTCAGCCAGCTAGGGGTGGTGGTCGAGGTTCTATAAGTGGAGGTCAGATTAATAGAGGTGGAGGGCAGGACACAAGAGGTAGAGGTCAGCCCGTAGCAGGTAGACCCAGGGATGTTCAGTTTGTAGGGGATCTGCCCTGATGCTATGTTATTCCTGCCAGGCCTGAGGCTGAGGCCTCTGATGCAGTTATTACAGGTACGGTTTCAGTTTGCAACCAATATGCTTCAGTTTTATTTGATCCGGGATCTAGTTTCTCTTATGTGTCTTAATATTTTGCCCCTTATTTGAGTATGTTCCATGATTCCTTGAGTACTGATGTGTATGTGTCTACACCGATGGGTGATTCTATTGTGGTAGTCGAGTATACCGTTCATGCTTAGTAGTCATTAATGGTTTGGAGACTCAGGTAGATCTTATGCTTCTTGATATGGTTGACTTTGATATTATATTGGGGATGGATTGGCTATCTCCCTATCATGCTATTCTGGACTGTCACGCCAAGACTGTGACCTTGGCCTTACCAGGAGTACCTCGTTTGGAGTGGAGAGGGACTCCTAGTCATTCTTCCGGTAGATTCATTTCGTATATGACGGCTCGATGCATGGTCGAGAAGGGTTGTTTGGCCTATTTGGACTATGTTCGTGATTCTAGTGCCGAGGTTCCTTCTATGGAGTCTGTGCCCGTGGTTCGTGAGTTTCCAGAGGTATTCCCTGCTGACCTGCCGAGTATGCCACCCGACAGGGATATTGATTTTTGTATTGAGTTGGCTTCGGGCACTCAGCCCATCTCTACTCTGCCGTATCGTATGGCCCCGGTAGAGCTGAAGGAACTGAAGGAGCAGTTGCAGGATTTTTTAGATAAAGGCTTCATTAGGCCTAGTGTTTCTCCTTGGGGTGCTCCAGTGTTGTTTGTCAAGAAGAAAGATGGCTCAATGAAGATGTGTGTTGACTACCAGCAGTTGAATAAGGTTACTATTAAGAATAAGTATCCTTTGTTGAGGATTGATGATCTATTTGACCAGCTTCAGGGTGCTACATTGTTCTCCAAGATAGACATGAGATCTGGTTACTATCAGCTGAGGATTAGGGCGTCTGATGTCCCTAAGACAGCCTTTCGCATTCGTTATGGGCACTATGAGTTTTTGGTGATGTCTTTTGGGTTGACTAATGCCACCGCTGCATTTATGGAGTTGATGAACCGAGTGTTCAGGCTATTTGGACTCGTTCTTTTTTGTTTTCATTGATGATATTTTTAGATACTCTCGCAGCCGAGAGGAGCATGAGCAACACCTTCAAGTCGTCCTCCAGACTTTGAGGGATAGTCACCTGTATGCCAAAATTTCCAAGTGTGAGTTCTGGTTGAGTTCGGTTGCATTTCTAGGCCATGTGGTATCATCAGAGGGTATTCAGGTGGATCCTAAAAAGATTTCAGCAGTCAGAGATTAGCCTAGGCCCACTTCAGCTATAGAGATTCGGAGCTTCTTGGGCTTAGTAGGTTATCATTGTCAATTTGTGGAGGGCTTTTCATCTATAGCAGCCCCGATGACCAGGCTGACTCGGAAGGGTGCCCAGTTCAGGTGGTCTGATGAGTGTGAGGAGATCTGTCAGAAGCTCAAGATAGCCTTGACCATGGCACCGGTGTTAGTGTTGCCCACAGGTTTAGGGCCCTATACCGTGTATTGTGATGCCTCACGGATTGGACTTGGTGCAGTGTTGATGCAGGATGGAAAGGTTATAGCCTATGCTTCACGTCAGTTGACGGTTCATGAGAAGAACTATCCAGTTCATGATTTGGAGTTAGCAGCTATTGTTCATGCGTTGAAGATTTGGAGGCATTATCTGTATGGGGTGCCATGTGAAGTGTTCACAGATGATAAGATTTTGCAGTATCTGTTCAAGCAGAAGGAGTTGAACATGAGGCAGAGAAGATGGTTAGAGTTGCTGAAGGTCTATGATATTACCATTCTTTATCATCGGGGAAAGGCCAATGTGGTGGCCGATGCTTTGATCCGGAAGTCAACCAGTATGGCTAGTCTTGCTTATTTATCAGTCGGAGAGAGACCGCTTGCTTTGGATGTTCAGGCCTTGGCCAACCGGTTTATGAGGTTGGAGGTTTCTGAGACTGGCAGTGTGTTGGCCCATACCGTGGCCCGTTCTTCATTGTATGATCGTATTCGGGCCAGGAAGTATGATGATCGTCATCTATGTGTTCTTAGAGATACGGTCCACCACGGAGGTGCCAAGCAGGTCACAATTGATGATAAGGGAGTTCTGAGGATGCAGGTCCGTATTTGTGTGCCTGATGTTGATGGTATTCGTGAGTTGATACTGTAGGAGGCCCACAGTTCCTGGTATTCCATTCATCCGGGTGCCGCAAAGATGTACTAAGACTTGCGACAACATTATTGGTGGCGGAGGATGAAGAAGGATATTGTAGCATATGTAGCTCGGTGCTTGAACTGTCAACAGGTTAAGTACGAGCACCAGAGACCCGGTGGTTTGATGTATCAGATTGAGCTTCCCGAGTGGAAGTGGGAGCGTATCACCATGGATTTCGTAGTTGGACTCCCACAGACTCAGAGGATGTTTGATGCAGTATGGGTCATTGTGAATAGGCTGACCAAGTCAGCACACTTCATCCCAGTATCAGTTTCGTACTCAACGGAGAAGTTGGCAAAGATCTATATGAGAGAGATTGTCCGATTGCATGGTGTGCTCGTATCCATTATTTCAGACCGAGGTACTCAGTTTACCTCCCATTTCTGGAGAGTATTTCAGCGTGAGTTGGGCACACGGGTTGACTTGAGCACATCATTTCATCCTCAAACGGACGGACAGTCCGAGCGTACTATTCAGATTTTGGAAGATATGTTGCGGGCTTGTGTCATTGACTTTGGTGGTTCATGGGACCAGTTCTTGCCTCTAGCTGAGTTTGCCTACAACAAAAGCTACCAGTCGAGCATTTAGATGGCTCTGTATGAGGCGTTGTATGGTAGACGGTGTCGGTCTCCAGTCGGATGGTTAAGCCGAGAGAGGCTAGATTATTGGGTTCTGAATTAGTCCAGGATGCTTTGGAAAAGGTAAAGATCATTCAGGATAGACCTCGTATAGCTCAGTCCACGCAGAATAGTTATGCGGATCGCATAGTTCGAGATTGGATTTGTCTTATGAGGAGGAGCCAGTAGCCATATTAGCTCGGCATGTTCGTCAGTTGAGGTCGAAGAGTTATCCTTCGGTTCGTGTTCAGTGAAGAGGTCAACCTGTTGAGGCAGTTACCTTGGAGTCCGAGTTCGATATGCGGAGCCGATATCCCCATATTTTCCCCGCTTCAGGTATTCTTCTATGTCCGTTTGAGGACGAACGTTTGTTTTAGAGGTGGAGATTGTGATGACCTAAGAGGTCATCCCGTGTAATTTAGCTAATTTGTGTTCCGAAGCCCTGAAAGCCTCCATTTATCTCACCTCGATATGCGTGCATATCCCGGGCGCGTAGCTGGGAAGCCTTTATGTAGAAAATTGATAAAATAGTGATTTTATAATAATTATTTTAATAGGGTTGACTTTGGTCAATATTTTTGGAAAACGGATCTAGACTCGTGATTTGACGGTCCCGGAGGGTCCGTAGGAAAATATGGGACTTGGGCATATGACCGGAATCGAATTCCAAGGTCCCAAGTCCGAGAAATGAATTTTTAAAGAAAATTGTTTTCCAAAAAATATAAAGGTTTTTTTTTAAAACGAACTTTGATGTGAAATCTGTGTTACTGAGCCCGTATTATGGTTCCGGAGCCCGGAACAGGTTCAATATGGTTATTATGTGTGGTCTGTAAAATTTGGTAAGGAACGGACTTGTTTTGACGTGAATCGAACTAAAAATGGGAAATTTGACATTTTATGAAGTTTGAGAAAATTCTATAGATTTTGAAGTTTAATTTGATGTTTATGATGTTATATTGGAGTTTTGATTACTCGAATAAGTCCGTAGGATGTTTTCGAGGTCGTGTGTATATTTGGTATTGAGTCCCGAGGGCTCGGGAGGGTTTCGGGTAGGTTCCGGGGTGTTTTAGACTTAGGATGCAACAGTTGCAGATCAAAAGGGGGTCCAGGTCTCTGAACTTGTAGTGCGGTCCACAGTCGACCTTTCGCGGTCCGCAGTGGACCTTCACGGCCGCGGTCGCCCTAGTGCGGTCTGCGGTGGGGGAGTTCAGATAGGTTCCAGTAGTTGAGGCCTTCGCGGCCGCGGTCGCCCTAGTGCGGTCCGCGGTAGAGGCCTAGGAGGGATATATATAAACGGAATTTTCAGTTATTTTCTATTTTTCAAAACCTAAAAACATTAGAGACGATTTTCTAAACACTCTTTCTTCCCCAAAACATTGGTAAGTGATTTCTAACACATTTTTTCACTCCTTAACTTCTCTTTACAAGATTTCATCATGGAATCTAGGGTTTTCATGGGGAAATTGAGAATTTTGGGAAAAACCTAAGAATATTAAATTTGGGAATTTACACCTCAATTCGGGGTCGGATTCCAAAATCAATTATATACCCAGGCTCAGGGCTGCATGGGTGATCGAGTTTTGGTCCGAATTTTGGGTTTGGACCAAGTGGGCCCGGGGTTGATTTTCGACTTTTTGGAGAAAACTTTAGCAAACTCATTTCCAAGCATTAGAACTTATTAATTTAGCATATATTGATATAATTAAGTAATTTGTGGCTAGATACGAGCGAGTTGGTGGTGGAATCAAGAGGTAAAGCAATAGTCGAGGCTTGATTTGTGTTCGTGGCACCGAGGTAAGTGTTTGGCCTAACCTTAGCTTGAGGGAATAGGTGTTGAATCGTATGTGCTACTTGTTATATCATGTTCAAGGTATAGGTGAGGTGACGAGTACCTATACGTTGTTGGTCAAGCATGCCCGTGAGTCGATTTGATGTATTACATGTTTTACTTCAATTCTTATTGTGTTATGAAGTAGAATTATTTTGGAAGTTATTCATTTGCTGAGACTACGTGATTAAGGATTTGTGATAAGTTGTTCCCATTGAGGATTGATTTCATTAATTTAGATATACTCGCATGAGATTGGTTATAACTGAGTCCCTTGCCGGGCGGTATCGTTTTGGTTGTTATCCCTTTGCTGGGTGGTTATGAATTGTGTTTGGCTATTGTTGACTTCCTTTCCAAGTTGTTGTTTGTTGTTGATTGGGTTAGAAAGAGTGTAAAGCACGAAGGGTGATTCCATTCCATGATTTTACATTTATACGCACGAAGGATCATGTCGTGCCCATTTATTTATTTATTGCATTGTGAGGATGAGAGTAAAAGTACGAAGGGTGATGTTGTGTCATGATTTTACATTTATAAGCACGAAGGATCATGTCGTGCCCATTTATTATTTATTGCATTGTGAGGATGAGAGCAATAGTACGAAGGGTGATGCCGTGTACTTGTTTTGGTAAGGATGAGAGTAAAAGCACGAAGGGAGATGCCGTATACATATTTGTTTGTGCCGTTCTTTCTGTTGACTTTCATTATGTTATTTTGTTTACCTTGTTCATGTATTTCATTATTATTATTATTATCTTTTGTTTTCCCCAATACATGTCCCCCGTTCTCTCGTACTTAACTGTTATTTCTGTTACTTCCCTGCTATATATTGTAGAACTGTTCAAGTATTTGATTATGGTTGTGTCTAGCCTCGTCACTACTTCGACGAGGTTAGACTCGGCACTTACTCAGTACATGGGGTCGGTTGTATTGATGCTACACCTGTACCTCTTTATGTTGTGCAGATTACGCAGCCGGACTCAGTGGACACTGACAGAGGGAGCGTCCTTCAGTCCATACAGGAGACATCAAGGTAGACCCGCAGACGTTCGTTGGCCTTGGCGTCACCATCTATTTTTTCATTTTTGTCTTATTCTGTATTCCAGACAGTTGTACTTGTTCTTTTCAGACTTTTGTTGTAGAACATTTTAGACTGTCCGTGAGACTGTGTGACACCAGTTCTTGGGGCTTTATGTACGAAAATTTCAGGATGTTTATTACATTTAGTTGTTGAACTAGTAGTCTCTGTATTGGTATTCAATTGTTCATACTTATTGCTTTCCTTTTGATGTCTCATTTAAAGAAAATAATAAAGTTAGCTAAAATCGTTGGCTTGTCTAGTGGGTTCAACGTTAGACGCCATTACGGCCTGAAGGTAGGATTTCGGATGGTGACACTTAGCCCAAGTAAATTATATTTCGGTCTCATATTGATTTAATGACAAATAATTTAGATTAGTCAGGCCAGTAAATTTCGAATACCGGAAGATTAAACTATAGACTACAGACTTAAAAAATACGTCAACAAAATAACCTCACAGATTCTTGGCTTCATAAAACTTCATTTATGACATCAAAAACATAATCACACAGCCCTTCCCACCCGTAGAAAAATACTAGAAGATCATTGTGGCTAGCCATCAGTGTAGTGGGTTGCCGTTAAAACATGTTACCACTCAAAAGTGGTTGCCTTTATATATCTACGTGACAAATTAAGATGATACCATTTATGATTCTCCAATGTCTTCATTACCTTAATTTATTACCATTCTTTATTGCCATTACAACTCTTCATTATGCTCTGCAGTTACTACAATTCTTTAATACATAAGGTAGCCTCTTAGTTGAAATGGTTTAATTGTAATTAGTGGTTTTAATAGACTATGAAATTAAAAATATGAGAAATCATGTTATATTATAAGTGTAAAAACTTTTAGGTAAAATTAATTTACAAATTTATTCATAAAAAACTGAGTGACTATTTTACTCTCCAATCAAACATTATTCAAGTAACTTATTGTACAAAGATGTAAAAGTAAATTCTAATAAAAACAACAAAAGATGAAAAGTGAAATTAGAAACAGAATAATGTGGGACATTAAAATGGTCAGGTTTATCAAGGCTTTTGGTTTTCCCGAAATAACGTATCTAAGCTTAGCGTAATCATGATAATATTGCCAATAGTGTGAATTTTAATGCAAATATAGAGCCTATTGTTCAATTTCATCATTTATGTTGGTCTGCTGACCCAACAACAGTTGTTTGGTTCATTGAATTAATAGCAATGTGAAGAGTCAGAACAATTTTGTATTGCAAATAGTTCACCAAAAAAGCTTCAACCAATCTACTTCCGTTCCCTCAAAGAATTGAGAAACATATTCTAAAAAAGTTGCTTGCAATTTAATATATAATCTTAAGATCAAAGAGTACATGGCAAACAAGACTTTTCATTTATCTTAGGTGATTTGTAAAGAGAAAAGATGGAATTAATTATGTGTTACTTCCTAATAAAGGATGTATGCCGTTCCTCTTTACCATCACAAGGCGTGTGGCAAATGGCAAAACTGTCGATGAGGAGGCGCATGAGAAGTAAAATATGAAGGTTGTATTCATTCTTTCCCACATAGGGCAAGGAGATCGAAAAGATTCTGCCATCTGATAACACATTTTGGTTCAATGGCTTAAGGCTTCCAAGGATATAAAATCCAGGTATTTGGTATTCAGGTTGACTCATAGAGACAACTTAGGATTAATTGTTTATCCCTTCTTGATTGAAATTTGTTAGTAAGTCATGCGGTTGAACTTTTTATGACTCAATTGGACAAGCACTGAAACAAATATCTTGATATATATTATCATTATAAAGTATATATAGTATTTTATGCTTTACTAACTAATCTTATGTGTAAGTGTATCCAGAATTCTAAGAGTATAGGTGCGCCACTACTTTTAATATAGATGTTGGGTTTGATTTTATAAATTTTTTAATGGTGGCTACAAATTGACGAGCAAACAATAATTAATTATTATTAGTATTATTTATGTCCTAGATGATTTTACAACTTTGCATACTCTAAAACTATCAATATTGCATAATTGGTTACAGTTTTAACTACCTTATATTATATATCTAGCTAAATGTCAATTTATAAAGAAACATTTTATTGAGAGATTTCTCTTTAAAGAACGACCAAAGTAGTTTAATCAAGAAGGAAATGGTAACAATAAACAAATGTAAGCATCTTTAAATTTAAAATATCAAAGAGTAGCAAACAGGAATCAAACACTTGGCCTTGAAGGCAAAGGGGCACTCTGCTACTACTAAACCAAAGTGCTCACTTGAGCATGGGTTCACACATGTTTATTTATATATTTATTTCAAAAAAATACTAGCGCGATACACAGTAAAAGGAGGAGAGCATGAATTCACGTGAACCCACTCCTTACTACCTAGATTCTCCCCTGTTTGTATTATGCTTTAACTATTGGTGGCTTTAATCAAAACCCACATTTTACATAGAGGGAATTCTTCAGCATTCTTAACAACAAATCATTCCGCCAATTCTTCGACGTTGAAGAAGTATTATTATTCTTTTTTCTTTATTTTCTTTCCTCTAATTTTATAACTCCTTCTATTTATTGTAATTTCTTTTATGTATAATTATTTACTCAAATATTTATTTAATAACATTAATATTATTTTATAAGATAATGATTATATGATTCAGTATACACGTGCAACGCATTAAGGAGAAAATAGATAAATGTGATTCTTGGTCTAAGAGAAGTGCCAAGTCATCACTTTCATTCCCTCCTTTATATATATATATATATATATATA
>ML390088.1:2473-31441 GCA_005239525.1 Nicotiana knightiana | reverse complement strand
TGGGATCGGGTCGTACGCCACGGCAGAGTGATGAGAGAGTATATTATGGGATCGGGCCGTACGCCACGGCGAAGATTGACATGATGGGATTGGGTCGTACGCCAGGCGAAGATTTACAGGATGGGATCGGGTCGTATGCCACGGCGGAGCGATGAGAGTGAGTACTATATGGGAGCGGGCCGTACGCCACGGCAGATGCCAAACTTGGTTGCCTTTGAGTTATTATTGATACCTGATATTTATGTACTTGATTATTTGTCTTACCTGCCTACAGCTTTCCTTACATCCTGCTTACTTTATTATTGTTTAGTGAGTATCGAGTCGACCTCTCGTCACTACTTCTTAGATATTAGACGGGATACTCACTGGGTACATATTTATTTATGTACTCATGCTGCACTTTCTTTTCTTCTATACTTGACTGTACAGGTCCAGAGGTTGGTACGTCCGATTTTCAGTCCGGTGCTAGATATTGACCTAGTGGGTATACTTCACGGTGAGCTGTCCTTCTTGGCGACTTCCTGGCAGCACCCTGGAGTTTCTTTTGTCATGTTTCTCTGTCTATTTGTTCAGACTGAGGCTCTGTACATATTCTAGTTATTGTATATTCAGTAGTTTCCTGTGACACTCATGACACTAGTTACTGGCGCACACGTGATGTATGCTTTGGGTTTTGGGTTGTTCATATGTGTATATGGTATCTTGACCAGGCTTTTGCTATGTTTTACCACCTTATCAGGGTGATATTATGTTTAGATGTTTAAAAACTAGTAATTGTTGATTGTTCAAATCCAACGGGAAGGGTAACACCTAGTGTAATCCGTATCGGCTTGCCTAACCCTGCTGTCGGGCGCCATCGCGACCTGAATTAGGATTTGGGTCGTGACAATAAATTATGTATTATTTATATACAATTGTACATATATGACATATAGATTATACATTAGGAGGAAATTTTTAATTTAAGCGGTTGGATGTACGATTATTTGTGTAATTCTTTAATATATATATATATATATATTAAAGAATTACACAAATAATCGTACATCCAACCGCTTAAATTAAAAATTTCCTCCTAATGTATAATCTATATGTCATATATGTACAATTGTATATAAATAATACATAATTTATTGTCACGACCCAAATCCTAATTCAGGTCGCGATGGCGCCCGACAGCAGGGTTAGGCAAGCCGATACGGATTACACTAGGTGTTACCCTTCCCGTTGGATTTGAACAATCAACAATTACTAGTTTTTAAACATCTAAACATAATATCACCCTGATAAGGTGGTAAAACATAGCAAAAGCCTGGTCAAGATACCATATACACATATGAACAACCCAAAACCCAAAGCATACATCACGTGTGCGCCAGTAACTAGTGTCATGAGTGTCACAGGAAACTACTGAATATACAATAACTAGAATATGTACAGAGCCTCAGTCTGAACAAATAGACAGAGAAACATGACAAAAGAAACTCCAGGGTGCTGCCAGGAAGTCGCCAAGAAGGACAGCTCACCGTGAAGTATACCCACTAGGTCAATATCTAGCACCGGACTGAAAATCGGACGTACCAACCTCTGGACCTGTACAGTCAAGTATAGAAGAAAAGAAAGTGCAGCATGAGTACATAAATAAATATGTACCCAGTGAGTATCCCGTCTAATATCTAAGAAGTAGTGACGAGAGGTCGACTCGATACTCACTAAACAATAATAAAGTAAGCAGGATGTAAGGAAAGCTGTAGGCAGGTAAGACAAATAATCAAGTACATAAATATCAGGTATCAATAATAACTCAAAGGCAACCAAGTTTGGCATCTGCCGTGGCGTACGGCCCGCTCCCATATAGTACTCACTCTCATCGCTCCGCCGTGGCATACGACCCGATCCCATCCTGTAAATCTTCGCCTGGCGTACGACCCAATCCCATCATGTCAATCTTCGCCGTGGCGTACGGCCCGATCCCATAATATACTCTCTCATCACTCTGCCGTGGCGTACGACCCGATCCCATAATATACTCTCTAATCACAATTTAATCAAGCCAAATATCACAAAGTTTAGAGACAATAATACCAATCACACAAGTATACAGGTCATATTTATGCTACAACAGGGAAAAACAATGAAACATGTTGTGTCCTAACTACCCGGACGAAGCAGTAGTAGCCACTATGTACGGACTCTCGTCACTCGGTGCGTACGTAACCCCCAAATGAGATCACATAGCAATAAATATTACCTAGAGGGACAATTTCACTCTTACGAGGTTAGAAAGGAGAATCACCTCGACGAAGTCACTCCTCGGATCAATGACCGGATCGAGAATGCGTCCGAAACTCCGAAGCTACCCTCGTCGGTTCACAACCAGCCAGACATAGCATAATTGAATCAATTTATGCTCCAAGAATAAGAATTAACAAGAAATTCCCAAAATGTAGTATTCTTGAAGGAATCAGGAATTTCGACCCTGGTCCCACTCGTTCGAATTTCGAAAACTCTTGAAGAAATGAACTACCCGAAGTCTAAGGATCAAAATCATACGATTTATACAAGAATTCATAGCGAAAAGGAGATAATTCATTAATTTTCCCAAAATCCCATTTTCAATTCAAAACCCTAGATTTTTCTAAGAATTAGTAGTGAATTTCTTTGACAATTCATGAATCTAATGAGTAAAAAGGAGTGGAATTACATACCTCTCGTGGACAATGGTTGAAGGACTGGTTTCTTAGGTTCTTGGGACTCAACAATGGAGGTTCGGGTGGAAAATGATGAAGAAACCCGATTTCGAGATTAAATATAGGCTGCCTACAAGGGTTTCCGCACCTGCGAACTTGGGAATGCAGGTGCGGTCACGCACCTGCGAAGAAAAAGCCGCACCTGTGGAGCTGGGCCTGGGGCTAGGCATCGCACCTGCGGAGTAGGAGTCCGCACATGTGGCTCCGCTCCTGCGACTGCCTTGTTTGCATTTGCGATGGGGGTCGCACCTGCGATGGCTGGGACCGCAGGTACGATCTCGCACCTGCGACTGGGTGACCGCAGGTGCGGTCACACCAGAAGCAGCTACACCAGCCTTGGTTTTGCTGGTTTTTGGCCCCGTGCGGGGTCCGGGAGGCCCCTGGGCCCACCTGAGCCCCCGACAAAATATACCAACAATTCCCAAATCATATGACGGACTCGCTCGAGCTTACGGAACACTCAAAACATCACTAAAACTCAAAATCACCCTCCAAACCCCTTGAATTCAAACTTAAGACTTTAAAAATTCTAGATTTCGTTACATTGCGCCGCACGGGTCTATACTACTCGGAATGACCTCAAATTTTACAGACAAGTCATAAATGACTATACGGGACTATTGCCGGTCCCAAAATTCCATCCGGACCTCGATAACATAAAATCATGTCCCAACCCAAATTTCAAATATAAGGAAATCCTGATTTCCATTTCGGGCGCCGAAATGCTCTTGGGTCATCGGAAACCCGAGACGAACATACGCTAAAGTACGGAATCATCATACGGAGCTACTGGAGCTGTCAGAACTCGATTCCGAGGTTGTTTTCTCAAAATGTTGACCGAAGTGAAACTTGGCCAAATAGGCCAACCTTAAGGAACCAAGTGTTCCTAAACCTCCCAAATCATTCCTGAATCCCGAACCACCCGCTCCCGCGAGTCATAAAGCGCGAATAGTCGCTATGGAAGGTTTCATTTATGGGAACGGGATCCTAATACGCGAAACAACCGGCTAGGTCGTTATATTCTCCCCCTCTTAAACAGACGTTCGTCTTCGAACGGACCAGGATCACACCTGAAGTGCTAAAAAGATGCGGATATCTGCTATGCATGTCCTGCTCAGACTCCCAAGTCGCCTCCTCAACTGGTTGGCCCCTCTACTAGACCTTAACCGCAGAAACTGTCTTGGACCTCAACTGGCGGTCCTGCCGATCAATTATAGCAACTGGCTCCTCCTCGTAGTCCAACTTCTCATCTAGCTGAATGGTGCTGAAATCAACCATGTGTGAGAAGTAGGCGTGATATCTCTGAAGCATGGATACGTGAAATACTGGATGAACTCCTTACAAAGCTGGAGGTAAAGCAAGCTCATAAGCAACCTCTCTGATCCGCTTCAACATTTCGAAAGGACCAATAAACCTGGGGCTTAGCTTGCCCTTCTTTCCAAATCTCATAATTCCCTTCAGTGGCGAAACCTTCAACATAACCTTATCTCCCACCATGAATGCTACATCACGAGTCCGCTGATCTGCGTAGCTCTTCCGCCTAGACTGAGCTGTGCGGAGCCTTTCCTAATAATCTTCACCTTCTCTAAAGCATCTCTCACCAAATACGGGCCATATAAATTGGCCTCACCAGGCTCAAACCACCCGATAGGAGAATGACATTGCCGACCATATAATGCCTCGAATGGAGCCATCTCAGTGCTGGACTAATAACTGTTATTGTATGCAAACTCCGCCAAAAGGCAAGAACTGGTCCCACTGACCTCCAAAATCAATCACACAAGCCCTGAGCATATCCTCCAAAATCTGAACTGCACACTCTGACTGGCCATCAGTCTGAGGGTGAAATGCTGAACTGAGGTCTATCTGAGTGCCCATCTCACTGTGTAAAGCTCTCTAGAAGTGCGAAGTGAACTGAGGACCTCGATTTGATATAATAGACACCGACACACCATGCAATCGGACAATCTCTCGAATGTAAATCTGGGCCAGCCTCTCTGTAGTGTAAGTAGTAGCCACAGGAAGGAAATGCGCCGATTTGGTCAATCTATCCACAATGACCCAAACCGCGTCAACCATCCACAAAGTTCGAGGCAACCCAACCACGAAGTTCATGGTGATACGCTCCCATTTCCACTGAGGAATGGGCATCTACTGAAACAAGCCTCCTGGACGGTGATGCTCGTACTTAACTTGCTGAAAATTAAGACACCTGGCCACATACTGAACAATTTCCTTCTTCATTCGCCTCCACCAGTAATGCTGCTTTAAATCACGATACATCTTCGTCGCTCCTGGATGAATAGAATACTAAGAACTGTGCGCCTCTGCTAGAATCCTCTCCCTCAGGCCACCGACACCAGGAACACACAATCTGCCCTGGAGTCTCAGAACACCATCCTCGCCTAAGATAACATCCTTGGCCCTGCCCTGGACCGCGGTATCCCAAATCTGTGCCAAACATGGATCATCAGACTGTCGAGCCTTAATCTCCCCCAACAATAAGGGCTGAGCCACCACATGAGCTAGAACCCGACGAGGCTCTGAAAGGTCCAATCTCACCAAGCGATTGGCCAAGGACTGAATGTCCAAGGCTAAAGGTCTCTCCTCAGCTGCAATGTAAGCCAGACTACCCATACTCGCTGCCCGTCTGCTCAGAGCATCCGCCACTACATTTGCCTTGCCCGGGTGATACAGAATAGTGAGATCATAGTCCTTTTACAACTCAAGCCACCTCCGCTGCCTCAAGTTAAGGTCCCCCTGACTAAGCAAGTACTGCAGGCTGCGGTGGTCAGTATAGACCTCACAAGGTACACCGTACAAATAATTCCGCCATATCTTCAAAGCATGAACAATCTCCGCCAACTCCAAATCGTGCACAGGGTAATTCTTTTCATGAATCTTCAGCTGGCGCGAAGCATAAGAAATAACCCTACCATCCTACATCAATAAATATCCCAACCTAACACGTGAAGCGTTACAATATACGGTATACATCCCTGAATAAGAAGGCAATGAAAGAACTGGTGTTGAAGTCAATGCTGATTTGAGCTTCTGAAAGCTCGCCTCACAATCGTCGGACCACTGAAATGGAGCATTATTTTGAGTCAATCTAGTCAATAGAGCGACAATAGAAAAGAGTCCCTCCACGAACCGACGGTAGTACCCTGCTAAACCCAGAAAACTCCTGATTTCTGAAGCTGAAGTAGGACATGGCTAGCTCTGAACTGCCTCAATCTTCTACGGGTCAACCTTGATACCCTCACGGACACCACATGACCCAAAAATGCCACAGACTCCAAACAGAACTCACACTTGGAGAACTTAGCATATAGCTTCTGCTCTCGCAAGGTCTGGAGCACAACTCTCAAATGCTGCTCGTACTCACCCAGGCTCCTTGAGTAGATCAATATATCATCAATGAAAACAATAACAAAGGAGTCGATATACAGCCTGAACACCCTATTCATCAAGTCCATAAATGTTGTTGGGGCATTAGTCAGGCCAAAGGACATCACTAAGAACTCATAATGGCCATATCTGGTGCGAAATGCAGTCTTCGGGACATCCGATGCCCAAATCTTTAACTGGTGATAACCTGATCTCAGATCAATCTTAGAGAACACATGAGCACCCTGCAACTGGTCAAACAAATCATCAATGCGCGGCAGAGGATACTTATTCTTGATGGTCACTTTATTCAGCTGGCGGTAATCAATGCACATCCGCATGAACCCATCCTTATTCTTCACAAATAAGACTGGAGCACCCCACGACGACACACTTGGCCTGATAAATCCCTTGGACAACAACTCCTCAAGCTGCTCATTCAACTCCTTTAATCCCTTGGGAGCCATGCGATAAGGAGGAATAGAAATAGGCTGAGTACCTGGAGCCAAATCAATGCAGAAATCTATATCTCGATCTGGAGGCATGCCTGGAAGATCTGAAGGAAACACATCCGGAAACTCCCAAACGACAGGACCTGAATCAATGTAGGAGACTCGGCGGTGGTGTCGCGCACATAAGCAAGATAAGACAGACACCCTTTCTCGACCTTATGTCGAGCTTTCATGAATGAAATGACCCGGCTGAAGGAACTAACTGAAGAACCCCTCCACTCTAACCTCGGCGACTCGGGCATGGCTAATGTAACTGTCTTGGAATGGCAATCCAAGAGAGCATGATGAGGAGATAGCCAATCCATGCCCAAAATAACCTCGAAATCAACCATATCAAGCAATAACAGATCGTCTCTAGTCTCAAGCCCACCAAACATAATCACACAAGATCGGTAGACCCAGTCTACCACCACATAGTCTCCCACAAGAGTGGACACATACAAAGGAGTACCCAAAGACTCACGAGGGACATCTAGGAAATGAGCAAATAATGCTGAAACATACGAATAGGTGGATCCTGGATCAAATAGTACTGAAGCCTCTCTACCACAAACTGAAATAATACCTGTAATCACGGCGTCTGAGGCCACTGCGTCTGACCTGGACGGAACATCATAGAATCTGGCTGAAGAACCTAAAGACTGAGCTCCCCCAGGACGAGCTGGAGCTGAATGATCCCCTCCTGACTGGCCTCCCCCTCTAGGATGGCCCCTGCCAATCTGACCTCCACCCCTAGATGGTCGTGCTGCTGGTGCTGTAATCATAGGTTGCTGGCTCTGTTGTACGGCCTTGCTCTGATACTTGGGACTAAACCTCCATGTGTGACCCAGATCCCCACACTCGAAGTAACCCCCTGACACTACTACTCTCTGCTCCGAAGAGGAGGAACCCAGAATAGCTAAAGAACGGTGTGAATCCTTCGGTAAGGCACTGAAATAAGAACCTGAGGATCTATGATGGCTAGAATAACTACAGGGGCACCCTGGATGGTTGGAGGCTGGTAGGAGCGCTCTGGCATGGCGCTGAACTGAGGCCTCACTAAAACACTCATGGGAGGCAATGGTGGTGCTGAGTAGGAAGGCCTGCTGAACTGACCACCCCTGATCGGAACCCTGCCCCTAGCTGGAGCACCTCTGAGATCACCTGTGAACTTGGGCATCTTGTCCTACTGAACCTGCTGACCCTGCTCTCTACTCCTCACACGGTAGCCCTCGGTCTGTCGAGCCATCTCGACTACAAGCTAGTATGGGATACCTACCTCTACCTCCCTGGCCATAAGGTCCTGACTCCGGATGTAGGCCTGCCACAAACCGTCGAACTCTCTCAGCATCTGAAGGCAATATCATAAGAGCATGGCGAGATAACTCTGAAAACCTCACCTCATAATCCGTCACCGACATCTGCCTCTGCTCCAACCTCTCAAACTGACCCGGAAGATCCTCTCTCTCGGACGGTGAAATGTACCGGTCTAGAAATAGCTGAGTAAACTGACTCCACGTGATAGGAGGAGAATCTGCTGGCCTGCTGAGAATGTATGACTGCCACCAACGGCGAGCTCTACCCTCGAGCTGAAATGTAGTGAAGTCCACCCCATGTGACTCTAATATCCTCATGTTGTGAAGTCTGTCCCTGCACCTCTCTATGAAGTCCTGAGCATCCTCACCCCGCTCACCCCCGAAGACTGGAGGGCGAAGTCGGGTCCATCTATCAAGCATCTTCTCCTGGTCCCCATCTGCAACTGGCCTGAGCTCTGGCACTTCCACCCCAGGCTGAACCCCAATCACGGGTGGAATATCCGGAGTACGATGTGCTGCTGCTGCCGTTCCTGTAGCCTGAGCAGTAGGGGCCTGAACGCCCCCTCCCGCCTGAGAAGTAGCAGGATCTGATGGAAGTATACCTGCCTGTGACATAGTATCCATGAACCTCAACATACGGCCCATGACCTCCAGGAAGCCCGACGCCGTCATAAAATCCACTGGTGCTGGATCTACTGGAGGCAGCTCATCCTGCTCCTTAATATACGGATCCTCAATCGGTGCAACTGCTACAGCTCTGGGACGCCCTCGCCCCTTACCATGAACAGGAGCCCTACCCCTGCCCCTACCACGGCCTCGAGTGGCAGCCTCCCCCGGATCAGGAATATGGGAAACACTCGTCCTCACCATCTGTGAGAGAATAGAAGGTCAAATTTGAGTACGTCATTGATTGCACGATAGGATATGAACCAAAAGGAGTTTCTTAACACCCTATAGCCTCCTGAAGATAAGTACAGACGTCTCTGTACCGATCCGCAAGACTCTACTGGGTCTGCCCGTGACTCGTGAGACTACGTGAAACTAACGCTCTGATACCACATTGTCATGACCCAAATCCTAATTCAGGTCGCGATGGCGCCCAACAGCCGGGTTAGGCAAGCCGATACGGATTACACTAGGTGTTACCCTTCCCGTTGGATTTGAACAATCAACAATTACTAGTTTTTAAACATCTAAACATAATATCACCCTGATACGGTGGTAAAACATAGCAAAAGCCTAGTCAAGATAACATATACACATATGAACAACCCAAAACCCAAAACATACATCACGTTTGCGCCAGGAACTAGTGTAACGAGTGTCAAAGGCAACTACTCAATATACAATAACTAGAATATGTACAGAGCCTCAGTCTGAACAAATAGACAGAGAAACATGACAAAAGAAACTCCAGGGTGCTGCCAGGAAGTCACCAAGAAGGACAGATCACCGTGAAGTATACCCACTCGGTCAATATCTAGCACCAGACTGAAAATCAGATGTACCAACCTCCGGACCTGTACAGTCAAGTACAGAAGAAAAGAAAGTGCAGCATGAGTACATAAATAAATATGTACCCAGTGAGCATCCCGTCTAATCTCGAAGAAGTAGTGACGAGAGGTCGACTCGATACTCACTAAACAGTAATAAACTAAGCAGGATGTAAGGAAAGCTGTATGGAGGTAAGACAAATAATCAAGTACATAAATATCAGGTATCAATAACAACTCAAAGGCAACCAAGTTTGGTATCCGCCGTGGCGTACGACCCGCTCCCATATGGTACTCACTCTCATCGCTCCACCGTGGCGTATGGCCCCATCCTATCCTGTAAATCTTCATCGTGGCGTACAGCCCGATCCCATCCTGTCAATCTTCGCCGTGGCGTACGACCCGATCCCATAATATACTATCTCATCACTCTGCCGTGGCATACGACCCGATCCCATGAGATAATCACCCATCACTCTGCCGTGGCGTACAACCCGATCCCATAATATACTCTCTCATCCCAATTTAATCAATCCAAGCATCACAATGTTTAGAGACAATAATACCAATCACACAAGTACACTGGTCATATTTATGCTACAACAGGGAAAAACAATGAAACATGTAGTGTCCTAACTACCCGGACGAAGCAGTAGTAGCCACTACGTACAGACTCTCGTCACTCGGTGCGTACGTAACCCCCAAATAAGATAACATAGCAATAAATATTACCTAGAGGGACAATTTCACTCTTACGAGGTTAGAATGGAGACTCACCTCGACGAAGTCACTCCTCGGATCAAAGACCGGATCGAGAATGCGTCCGAAACTCCGAAGCTACCCTCGTCGGCTCGCAACTAGCCAAACATAGGATAATTGAATCAATTTATGCTCCAAAAATAAGAATTAACAAGAAATTCCCAAAATGTAGTATTATTGAAGGAATTAGGAATTTCGACCCCGGGCCCACTCGTTCGGATTTCGAAAACTCTTGAAGAAATGAACTACCCGAAGTCTAAGGATCAAAATCATACGATTTATACAAGAATTCATAGCTAAAAGGCGATAATTCATTAATTTTCCCAAAATCCCATTTTCAATTCAAAACCCTAGATTTTTCTAAGAATTAGTAGTGAATTTCTTTGACAACATGAATCGAGTGAGTAAAAACGAGTGGAATTACATACCTCTCGTGGACAATGGTTGAAGGACTGGTTTCTTAGGTTCTTGGGACTCAACAATGGAGGTTAGGGTGGAAAATGATGAAGAAACTCGATTTCGGGATAAAATATAGGCTGCCTACAGGGGTTTCCGCACCTGCAACCTTGGGACCGCAGGTGCGGTCGCGCACTTGCGTAGAAAAGGCTGTGCCTGTGGAGCTGGGCCTGGGGCTGGGCATCGCACCTGCGGAGTAGGAGTCCGCACATCTGGCTTCCCTGCTCGCACCTGCGATGGCTGGGACCGCAGGTGCGGTCTCGCACCTGCGAATGGGCGACCGCAGGTGTGGTCACACCAGAAGCAGCTGCACCAGCCTTGGATTTTGCTGGTTTTTGGCCCTGTGCGGGGTTCGGGAGGCCCCTGGGCCTACCAGAGCTCTCGACAAAATATACCAACAAGTCCCAAATCATATGACGGACTCGCTCGAGCTTACGGAACACTCAAAACATCACTAAAACTCAAAATCACTCTCCAAACCCCTTGAATTTAAACTTAAGACTTTAAAAATTCTAGATTTCGTTACATTGCGCCGCACGGGTCTATACTACTCGGAATGACCTCAAATTTTACAGACAAGTCATAAATGACTATACGGGATTATTGCCGGTCCCGGAATTCCATCCGGACCTCGATAATATAAAATCACGTCCCAACCCAAATTTCAAATATAATGAAATCCTGATTTCCATTTCGGGCGCCGAAATGCTCCCGGGTCATCGGAAACCCGAGCTGAACATACGCCCAAGTCCGGAATCATCATACGGAGCTATTGGAGCTGCCAGAACTCGATTCCGAGGTCGTTTGCTCAAAATGTTGACCGAAGTCAAACTTGGCCAAATAGGCCAACCTTAAGGAAGCAAGTGTTCCTAAACCACCCAAATCATTCCCGAATCTCGAACCACCCGCTCCCGCGAGTCATAAAGCACGAATAGTCGCTATGGTAGGTTTCATTTAAGGGAACGATATCCTAATACGCGAAACGACCGGCTGGGTCGTTACATTTATGTACACCGATTAGAAAAAAATAAATAGTAAATTTTACTGCTATTAGCGTATAAATCCCTATTTTATTTGGCATAGAACTATATACTTTCTTTTATGTTAATATTCAATGTCCCGATTTGGTTGGATTACCAAATTTAATCAAGTATTAAATGACAACCACTTAACTATAACGTGTCTGTCTTGATCTCGTATGTGCCATATTTGGGCAAGAAATAACTAATTTGGTTCGCAATATAATAATAGAATAGTTATATTGTATATTGTGGATGTATAACAATGCTTACGATTGATGCACTTTTACTATAGGAAATCTCATATTTGCAAAGAATTTGACATAACAAGTCCTATGAAGAAATTTGGATTAGATATACTGTGTTAAGTATTTATTGAGAAATTACAGCGTTGGATCCTCTTTTATAAATATGCCATTTATTATGTCATTTCACATTCAATATTAAATCTCCCAATTTGGTAGCTAGGATTGCCAAAGTTAGTCCAAAATTAAGTGACACCAATTGGCTATAACGTGTTTGTCTTTTTTCTCATGAGTTTAAGTTTTATTCGCTAATTGTATAAAAGAAAATAAGGACTTAAGTCATTTATAAGGTAAATAAAAATAAATATCAATTGGTAATCGCGTCAAAAAAATAATCGTGAATTAATAATTTATCATCCTGTATCCATTTGTTCTTTTAGTTTTCCCTCTTTATTTGAATAAAACCATCAAAATCATCCTAATATAAAAAAGAGAAATTGATCAATAACATTTTAACGTGTATTTCAGAGATATATTTTAAATTTCATGATATACACGAGTTTGGTGAGATGTCTACAAAAACATAATCCATGTGATCCTATGAAAGGTTAAGTTCATAAAAAAAAATCAATTCAAGTTTGCGATTGAGTGTTATAATATAGTTTCCCTGGCCCTTCATAATTAAGTACTAAATTACAGTATATTTTAACTATGAAACCCATTATTAAATTAGTTAAAATAGCAACTTGGAGCTTTAAATGATTTTCTATATATGTAACCCGATTTTAGAATCAATAAAAATAGAAAGGTGTTAATTTAACGTGAATATGCTTTATGATGTTTAATTGTTGTGAATCTCTATGTGCATTAAAATATTAAAATCAAGACTGATTAATATTTATAGTCTACTCCCTCAGTCTCAAATCGTGATTTTTATAATTATCTTAAATTATTTATCATTTAAGAATAATTAATTAATATTTTTAATAAAATAAACTATAAATTCAATATAAAATTTAAAATCCATAAACTTCAAATCCTAATTTCGGTGCATGTGGTCGGGAGACGCTGCAAGTTAGTCTTGCTAATTTTAAAGTTTGCACTAGTCCTCTTCACCCAATATAAGATTCCAATACCTCAATCTAGATAATGAATTTCTAATCATAAAAAAATTATTCGTCATACTTATGAGTGACAAATATGCGGGTCGGGTCGTGTTAGGTCGGATATGGTTCGGGTCGCAAATGAGTAATAAAAAAATGGATAAATTATATGACCCGACTCATATTTAATACGGATAAACAACGGGTTAATCGACAAATAATATAGGTGACCATATTATCCATGACTTCTTGCATATCATCACTTTTGAGAGAATTCTTTGTCTCCCTAACTTAACAACCACCAAATTGAATCTTACAAATGTAAAAGTTAGACCCATTGGTTATCCTTTTTCTAAATGGATAATATGGTTCTTATCTGTTGGCTCATGTCACTGAATGGGTTTTGACGATTGACAAGTTGAACCAGGACCATCAGAGCACACACATCTGAACGAAACAGTTGGCACAAGAATCGTTCATGCATAGGAGATATCAGTGATTGCTGAGTATCAAAGAGCTAAAATGATGTCTCCTAATACGAAAATGTTGCAAACTGATAAAGAAGATTGAAGTTGATTTCAGCAAGGACAGAAATAGAGAAGGAAGTTGAGTCATAGTCGAACTCGTATACCCAGGTAGAGTTGGATCAGAATTGAACCATGTACTCAACAACTGACTCTATAAATACTCAATGTATTACTGCTGAAATTCAAGAAGCACAATGACAAAAGTGAATCAAGTTCTGAAAAGCAAAGTTCCCAGGATATTTTGCAAGCAGAAGTATGGTGTGAAGGTTACAGTTCAACTAGAAGAAACAATTTCATCGTCTGGGTGTTGAGTCTAGTTGATGTGTAGTAGGAGTTTTAACATTGTATCTTTTCAGCTTTCATAGAAGCAATTGTAATAGGTACACATTGTTCAAGTTAGATTTTGCTTGAAATTTGTAAAAATTAGCTAGAGGCTAGTTGATATAAAGAGGATTAGAGTTAGTCCTAGGATTACAAAAGAGTTTATTTTGTAAGTCCGTTTGGCTCAGAGTTTTTAGTGAAGTGTTTGAGCAAATCCTACTGAGGAGTAGGTCGTGATTTTTTCACCTTTTGAGCCAGGTGTTTTCCACGTAAAAGTCTCTGTGTCTTTACTTTGCTGCTTTATTATTCCGCAACAGTAGAAAGTAGTACACCAAGAAGAACCAGGTTCTTCTTATTAGACAACACTCGAAAATTGGGTACTGCACAATTAACTTATATTATTGTGTAGTATTGAAGTCTAAAATATCATTATTCATATTTGATCCATTTTTTAAAAGTGCATTATCCAACCCATTTTTCAGTGGATAATATCGGTGGATAACTGTTTTCTTTTAACCATTTTGCCACCCCTAGTCACACCTACCAGCAACAAGTGCACTTTTGCATTAATTACGAAAAGGATTAATTCGTTACTTCTTCTGTCTCAAATTATCTATCGTGTTTCTCTATTACACGTCCCTTAAGAAGAATTAATTAGGAAAAATATTAGACTATTTTCTCTTATTTATGTATTAAGATAAAACATATCTTCATTGAATATTTATTCTATTTATGTGGTAAAGTAATTAATTTTGTTTTGAACTTCAAAAATGACGAATAATTTGAGAAAATAATTTTTAATAAGCATGATTGATACTATGAGGCAGATGGAGTATCTGATAACAAGGTGTGATATGTGAGATATGCATGTTCATTTGGATGTCACGACCCCAAATCAATAAGGGTCGTGATGGCGCCTATCGTGAAACTAGGCCAGCCAACTACTAAGAGTAACATGTAAAACTTTCCTTTTTAAAATCATAAGTCGGAATATTTCATTTAGGAGTTTTGTTTAAAAACATAGTACAACAACAATATCATAAAAATGAAATCTAACCACAACCCAACACCCGGAGACAACTGACATGAGCATCTAAAGGGATAAACATAATGTCACGACCACAATTCCCCCAACCTTAGGGATTGTGATGGCGCCTAAAACCATACTTTCTAGGCAAACCAATGTTCGAGTTCGATTACTACTTCCTTTGATTTTCCATTTAAACATAATAAACGATTATAAAATTAACTTAAGTTACTGAATTTCAATGAATAATTCCAATCATAAAATAATAAGAACTTAAATAAACTGAGCCACGAACTAATTATATAAGTAACTCCAAAACTACCCCAGGGTGTGGTGTCACAATTCACAAACTACTAAAGAATACTACAAATAATGGGCTGTAAGAAATAATGTGTAACTGTCCTGAATCAAATAAAACATTAGTCTCAACATTATAGAGAAGACTCTCGGGATCTGCGAACGCCGGCAGATATACCTCGTGTCTCCGGAAAAGAAATAGGTAGCATCTCTAAATATCTCTATTGCTGGCCGGTACCTGGATCTGCACAAAAGAGTGCAGAGTGTAGTGTCAGTACAACCTACCCCATGTACTGAGTAAGTGCCGAGCCTAACCTCGACGAAGTAGTAACGAGGCTAAGGCGGGGAAATTATAACTTAACCTGTAAAAATATATATAATAAAGCAGGAAAACAATTCTACACAAACAAAAAAGATAAACCGCAACAATATATAAAATAACTCAGTCGCCTATTCCAGGCCTCATCCGTCACCAAAACCTCACACAAATTTCCAACACTTCCAAAGTTTTGACTTTTAAGTTAGAAGTACATACGAACTACGAAAAATGGTAGAGTAAAACAATAAGTTATCAAATAGGTAAGATTCAAATCCTTGAGTTTAAAAAAACAACAAAAACCCTTTTGAAATCCAGTAAAAGAAAGAAACATAAGTATCCACTCTCATCATTTACTTGTTGCGGCGTGCAACCCTATCCCACGTGTCCACCCTTATCACAATCATTTCTTCACCCTTATCACTATCAATTTCTCCACCCTTATCACAATCAATTTCGCCCCCTTATCACAATCAATTTCGCTCCCTTATCCCAATCAATTTCATTTATTTATCAAAAACTTTCACAATTCAGGCCAAGCCTTCCACAACACTTTTATTTCAACAATTGTAAACAGAAAATCGTACTCCTTATAAACTCATCATTATTATCACAAAAATGAAACCGACGGACACATAATTATATACATTACATAAAAATAAATGTTGAACTGCACCACTTTCTTGTATAACAAGGAAACCAACCAAACAACCGATACTCTTCCAAAATAACCACAACAATTTTCAACAACAAAGTAATAAGGTCAGGTAGCCATAGAAACAATAATGGACAAAAAACAATCAAGACCGGAATCAATTAAGTTGAAAACAGGGAAGAGATCATGTTAAGCAGACCATTTGGTGGTGCATATACTCGTCATCTTACCTATACACCACACACATGCTAATTCACATAACAAATAAGTTGGGGATTCATATTCCCTCAAGTCAAGGTTAAACCAAGCACTTACCTCAATTTCGTAGTCCACTCACTGCTCAATTATAACTTTTCCTTTAGAATATTGCTCTAACTTGCTCGAATCTAATCATAATTAACTTAATATCATCAATTAAGGCTAAAGGAATTAACTTTATTGAAAATTATAATTTTTCTTAAGTTTTCTTAATAAATAGTGAAAACCCGACCCCGACCGCTTGGTCTAAACTCGGGGTTCAGACCAAATTACGTTTACTCATTCATCCATGAACCCAAATATACAATTAGTTTCGAAATTTGACCTCAATTCGAGGTAAAAATTTTATTTTTACAAAATTTTCTAATTCTACCCAAACCCTAAATTTTCACCATGAAATTTCTTAGTTATTGATTTAAAAGTGAAGAAAAACAATAAGGAATTAATAGAGTAAAGTTTAGAATTGATTACCTATGACTTGGGGATGATATTGGGTGAAGAAATTCGCTCCTAGGGCTGTGGGGTTAGAAAATATGAAGAAGAAGAAGAAGGTCTACCCATTTTTTTAAAAGAGTTTATATACGCTTGGGCCAGGCTTCTATGCGTTTGCGACTGAGGGACCGCATTTGCGTAGTGTCCGAGCCCCCGGACCTATGCGATCGCAGGGTTGGGGCCGCGTTCGCGGAGCTTTAGCTCCTTTGGCCTCCGCGTCCGCGTTCGAGGCAGTACGTTCGTGTAGAAGAGATCCAGGTACCCTCCCCCAGGCCCAATAGGCATTGTGTTCGCGATTGGCAAGGCGCGTTCGCGTAGAGCAACCCATCCAGTGCTCTGCGTTCGCGTCTTGTCCTATGCGTTTGCATAGAGTAACCGAGCCCCTCTCCCCACTTGTTCATTGCGTTCACGTGGGTTACCACGCGTTCGCACAGGGTATTTACCTAGACACCAGCAACCAACAATACACCAGATTTTTCTAAGTTCAAAATTACTCCGACGCCTATCTGGAAACTCACCCGAGCCCTCGGGACTCTAAATGAAAGATGTACGCAAGTCTAAAAACATCATACGGGTACCCAATTCACGCTGAACTGCCTCCAAAAGTGCGAATTAAACTGCGTATCTCGATAATAAATGATAGACACGGGCACACCATGAAGGCAAAAAATCTCCCGAATATATAACTCATCCAACCTCTCTGAATTATAAGTACTCGCCACAGGAATGAAATGTGCTGATTTAGTCAGCTTATCCAGAATAACCCAAACTGCATCGAATTTCCTCTAAGTCCGTGGGAGTCCAACAACAAAGTCTATAGTAATATGCTCCCACTTGCACTCAGGAATCTCTATCTACTGTAGCAAACCACTAGGTCTCTGATGCTCATACTCTACCTGCTGACAATTTAAGCAACGATCCACATACGCAACAATGTCCTTCTTCATCCTTCTTCACCAATAATGCTGCCTCAAGTCTTGGTACATTTTGGCTACACCTGGATGAATCGAATACTTAGAACTGTGAGCCTCCTCAAGGATCAACTCACGAAGGCCATCAACATTAGGCACACATATGCGACCCTGCATCCTCAAAACACTATCATCACCAACCGTAACCTACTTGGCACCACCACCGCCGAACTGTGTCCCTAAGCACCATCAAACGCTGATCATCATCCTGCCGCTCCCTGATACGCTCAATTAGATAGGACCGAGCGACTGTACAAGCTAGAACACTGCTGGGCGAAATATCCAACCTCACGAACTTATTAGCCAACGTCTGAATGTATGGAGCTAACAGTCTCTCACCAACTGGTATATATGCAAGGCTGCCCATACTCACCACCTTCCCACTCAATGCATCGGCCACCAGGTTAGACTTTCCTTGGATGATATAATATGGTGACATCATAATCCTTCAGTAACTCTAACCATCTCCGTGGCCTCAAATTTAGATCTTTCTGCTTGAATAAGTACTTGAGATTGCGATGGTCGGTAAAAACCTCACACGACACGCCATAAAGATATTGCCTCCAAATTTTCAATGCATGAACAATAACTTCCAATTCTAAGTCATGAACAGGGTAATTCTTTTCATGGCCCTTTAGCCATCGAGACGCATATACAATCACCCTGCTATCCTGCATCAACACTGCTCGAAGGCCAACTCAGGAAATATCACAATACACCGTGAAAGAACCTGAACCTGATGGTAACACCATCACCGGTGCTGAAGTCAAGGTTGTCTTGAGCTTTTGAAAGCTCTAGTCGCACTCATCTGACCATTTAAATGGGGCACCTTTCTGAGTCAATTTAGTCATAGGGGCTTCTATGGATGAGAACCCCTCCACAAAACGACGTTAGTAACCCGCCAAACCCAAGAAGCTCCTGATCTCCGTGGCTGTAGTGGGTCTAGGCCAGTTCTTGACTGCCTCAATTTTCTTAGGATCAACCTGAATACCTCAGCTGATACGATATGACCTAAGAAGACTACTGAATCTAACTAGAACTCACATTTTGAAAACTTGGCATACAACTTATTATCTCTCAAGGTCTGGAGTGCTATACGGAGGTGCTGCTCATGCTCCTCCCGACTCCGGGAGTATATAAGAATGTCATCAATAAACACGATCATGAAAGCGTCCAGATGGGTCTTGAAAACCCGATTCATCAAGTCCATAAAGGTTGCTGGAGCATTAGTCATCCCAAAAGACATAACCAAAAATTCATAGTGCCCATACCTCGTCCGAAAGGTTGTCTTAGGAACATCGGGCGCCCTAATCTTCAGCTGATGATAGCCCGATCTCAAATCAATTTTCGAAAATACCTTAGTACCCTGAAGCTGATCAAATAGATCATCAATTCTCGGCAATGAATACTTATTTTTTATGGTAACTTTATTCAGCTGCCGGTAATCTATACACATTCTCATCAACCCATCTTTCTTCTTTACAAACAAAACCGGCGCACCCCAAGACGAGACACTGGGTCTAATGAAACCCTTATCTAGCAAGTCTTGCAATTGTTCTTTCAACTCTTTCAATTCTGGTGGGGCCATCCTATATGGAGGAATGGAAATGGGTTGAGTTCCCAGAGCCACATCAATACAGAAATCAATATCCCTATCGTGTGGCATACCTATTAAGTCTGCAGGAAATACCTCGGTAAACTCACGAACAATAGGAACTGACTCTATGGAAGAAACCTCGTCATCGGAATCACGCACATTTTCTAAATAAGACAAGCACCCCTTCTCTACCATGCGACGAGCCTTGGCATATGAAATCACCCAGCTGAGAGAATGACCATGAGTCCCTTTCAATTCTAATCGAGGCAACCCCGGTAAGGCTAAAGTAACTGTGTTGGCGTGACAGTCTAAAATGGCATAATAGGGCGACAACCAATCCATGCCCAATATAACATCAAAATCAACCGTGTCTAGAAGTAAAAGATCCACACTAGTTTCAAGACCTTCAATGACTACCACGCACGAATGATACACATGGTCTACCACAATAGCATCCCCCACCGATGTAGACACATAAACAGGAACACTCAAGGAGTCACGGGGCATATTCAAATACGAGGCAAAATAGGATGATACATAAGAATAAGTAGACCCGGGATCAAACAAAACTGAAGCAGCTCTATCACAAACTGAGATGATACTTGTAATAACAGCGTCGGAGGACTCCACCTCAGGCCTGGCTGGAAATGCATATAGTCGGGGTTGGGCCCCGCACCTTGAACCACACCTCTGGGAGAACCTCCACCTCTAGCTATCTGTCCTCCACCTCTAACATTCTAGCTTCTACCTCTAACTACCTGACCCTTACCACTTGCTGGCTGGGCAGGTGGTACTGGAGCTGGTGCTAGAACTAGAGCACGAGAACCCTGCTGCTGAAATTGATTACCCGCGTATTTCAGAAAAGTCCTCCAGACATGCCCATATTCACCATACTCGAAACATCCCTGCTGAAGAGTATGCTGACCCGGATGAATCGGTTGACCACGTGAACGCTCTGCAGAAGAGGTGCTCTAATAGGAGCTGGAGAGCACTATAGACTGGCTGAGCAGAAGGAGGCATATAAGAACCACGACCTCTAGAAGTACCCTATGAAGCCTGTAGTGCTGAATGGAATGGCCTGGAATAATAGCCTTTGCTAAATGAAGTCCCGCCTCCAGATAAAGCACCACTAAAGCCGCTGGAATGACGAGGTCTCTTGTCTGATCCCTGACCTCCCATCCTAAGAACTGACTTAACCCTCCTAGCTATATTTAACGCATCCTGTAAGGAAATCTCAATCCCTGTCTCCTTGGCCATCTGTAACCTGATGGACTGAGCAAGGCCATCAATAAACCGTCTGACCCTCTCAAACTCTCCGTGGGAAGTAAGAGAATATTATGTCTAGCCAAATCCACAAAACGAGTCTCATACTGGGTTACAGTCATGCTGCCCTGCTGAAGTCGCTCAAATTGATGACGTTTCTCCTCTCGGGTAGTAACATGCAAAACTTCTCCAAAAAGAGATGAGGGAACTGATCCCAAGTCAGAGCAGGTGATCCAACTGGCCTAGTCAACAAATAGTCCCTCCACCATTTCTTGGCAGAACCAGTCATCTGAAAAGTCGCAAAATCGACCCCATTGGTCTCCAGAATACCCATATTACGCAGAACCTCATGACAACTATCCAAATATTCCCGAGGGTCCTCTGAAGTAGCACCACTGAAGTGAACAAGGAAAAGCTTGATAAACCTATCCAGTCTCAACAAAGCATCCGAAGACATAGCTGCCCCATTAATGGGCGACCCTGCTGCAACCGGCTAAATTACCCCAACTGGATTGGCTACTAGGGTCTGAACTTGAGGAGTAGTCTGAACTGGAGTGTGGGTAGTAGGAGTCTGGACCCCTCCTATAGCCTGAGATACGGCTTCTGCAACTAGGAATGTGCTCGTCTAGGCCACACTCTCCATCAAGCCCACTAAACGGACCAAAGCATCCTGAAGAGTCGGGGTAGCAATAAACCCCTCGGGAACCTGAGCTGGTCCCGCTGGAACGGTCTGAGCTGGAACCCCCTCATCAACCTCGATCCGAGGTTCCACAACTAGGGCTGCTACGTGAGCGATGGGATGAGTCCTGCCCTTGCCTCGGCCTCTGGCGCGACCTCTGCACCTAGTAGGAGCTGCTGTTACTGGAGGACCAGAATGCTGGTCAGCGGAAGATGAAGCACGTGGTCTCTCCATCTGCAAGAGAATAGAAGAATCCAAATCAGTATTTGAGATACAAGAATCACACGATAGAATAGAAAAAAAATGGAGTTGTTTCCTAACTCAATAGCCTCTGAGAGATAAGTACATACGTCTCCGTACCGATCCTTCAGACTCTACTAAGCTTGGTCGTGAATTATGAGACCTAAGCAAACCTAGTGCTCTGATACCAACTTGTCACGACCCAAATCCCCCCAACCTTAGGGATTGTGATGATGCCTAACACCACACTTGCTAGGCAAGCCAATGTTAGAGTTCAACTACTACTTCCTTTGATTTTCCATTTAAACATAATAAACGATTATAAAATAAACTTAAGCTACTGACTTTTAATGAATAATTCCAAACATAAAATAATAAACACTTAAATAAACCGAGTCACAAACTAATTATATAAGTAACTCTAAAACTACCCCAGGATCTAGTGTCACAATTCACGAACTACTAAAGAATACTAAAAATAATGGGCTGAAAGAATTAATGTGTAACTATCCTGAATCAAATAAAATAGTAGTCCCAGTATTATAGAGAATACTCTCGGGATCTGCGGACGCCGGCAGATATACCTCTGTCTTCGAAAAAGAAATAGCTAGCAGCTCTAAATATCTTTACTGCTGGTCGATACCTGGATCTGCACAAAAGAGTGCAAAGTGTAGTATCAGTATAACCTACCCCATATACTGAGTAAGTGCCGAGCCTAACCTCGACGAAGTAGTGACGAGACTAAGGCATGACAATTATAACAACCTGTAACAATATATATAATAAAGCAAGAAAACAACTACACAAACAAGAAAGATAAACCGCAACAATAAATAAAATAACTCAGTCGCCTATTCCAGGCCTCAGCCGTCACCAAAATCTCACACAAATTTCCAACACTTCCAAAGTTTTGACTTTTAAGTTAGAAGTACATATGAACTACGAAAAATGGTAGAGTAAAACAACAAGTTTTCAAATAGGTAAGTTTCAAATCCTCCAGCTTCAAAAACCAACAAAAACCCTTTTGAAATCTAGTAAAAGAAAGAAACATAAGTATCCACCCTCATCAATTATTTGTTGCGGCGTGCAACTCTATCCCACCTATCCACCCTTATCACAATCATTTCTCCACCCTTATCACTATCAATTTCTCTACCCTTACCACAATCGATTTCACCCCTTATCACAATCAGTTTTGCTCCCTTATCCCAATCATATTCATTTTTTTATCAAAAACTTTCACAATTCAGGCCAAGCCTTCCACAACACTTTTATTTCAATAATTGCAAACAGAAAACCGTACTCTTCATAAACTCACCATTATTATCAAAAGAAATGAAACCAACAGACACATAATTATATACATCTCGTAAAAATAAATGTTGAACTGCACCACCTTCCTATCACAAGGAATCCAACACAACAACCGATACTCTTCCAAAATAAACACAACAATTTTCAACAACAACGT
The DNA here is from genome assembly GCA_005239525.1 of Nicotiana knightiana. Taxonomy (NCBI): domain Eukaryota; kingdom Viridiplantae; phylum Streptophyta; class Magnoliopsida; order Solanales; family Solanaceae; genus Nicotiana; species Nicotiana knightiana. The sequence continues at coordinate 8,305 of ML390088.1, read as the reverse complement.
AATAAGACCAAGTAGCTACAGAAATAATAATGGAAATTGAACAATCAAGACCGGAATCAATTAAGTTGAAAACGGGAAAGGGATCGTGTTAAGCAGACCATTTGGTGGTGCATAGATACTCGTTACCTCACCTATACACCACACACATGCTAATTCACATAACAAATAAGTTATGGATTCATATTCCCTCAAGTCAAGGTTAAACCAAGCACTTACCTCAATTTCGTAGGCCACTCACTACGCAAATACAACTTTTCCTTTAGAATCTTGCTCTAACTTGCTCGAATCTAATCATAATTAACTTAATATCATTATTTAAGGTTAAAGGAATTAACTTTATTGAAAATTATAATTTTTCCTAAGTTTTCTAAAAAAAAAGCAAAAACCCGACCCCGAGCCTGCTTGGTCTAAACTCGGGGTTCGGACCAAATTACGTTTACCCATTCACCCATTCACCCAAATATTCAATTGGCTTCAAAATCCGACCTCAATTCAAGGTAAAAATTCGATTTTTACAAAATTCCCTAATTCTAACCAAACCTTAAATTTTTACCATGAAATTTCTTATTTTTTGATTTAAAAGTGATGAAAAACAATAAGGAATTGAAAGAGTAAAGTTTAGAATTGATTACCTGTGACTTAGGATGATATTGGGTGAAGAGATTCGCTCCTAGGGCTTTGGGGTTCGAAAACCTGAAGAAGAAGAAGAAGAAGAAGAAGGTCTGCCCGTTTTTTAAAAGAGTTTATATACGCTTGGGCTAGTCTTCTATGCGTTCGCGACTGAGGGACCGCGTTCACGTAGTGTCCGGCCCGCAGACCTATGCGATCGCAGAGTTGGGGCCGCATTCACGGATCTTTAGCTCCTTGGGCCTCCGCGTCCGGTTTGAGGCAATGCGTTGCGTAAAAGAGATCCTGGTCCCCTCCCCCAGGCCCAGTAGGCATTGCATTCGCGATTAGCAAGGCGTGTTCGTGTAGAGCAACGCACCCGGTGCTCCGAGTTCATGTCTTGTCTTATGCGTTCGCATAGAGTAACCCAACCCCTCTCCCTGTTTGTTCATTGCGTTCGCGTGGGTTTCCACACGTTCGCATAGGGTATTTATCTGGACACCAACAACCAGCAATACACCAGATTTTTCTAAGTTCAAAAGTACTCCGACGCCAATCCGAAACGTGTTGATACCCAATTTTTCCTCAAATTATTTTGAAACTTGCATGTATACCTTCAAAATCAGCTTTTATAACAATTGGTATTTTTTCATAATTTTCCCATATTTTATTTTAATTTATTTTGGTTTATCCAGTATTTTTACCTCCAATAATTAATCATAAATTGTATTACAAATGTTTTCAAAATATTTCTTGGTCTAGTATATTATTTTGGTCCTATTAAGATTTAATTATTTCATAAATTGGCCAAATTAGCATTATTTGGCTATAATTACAATAACTTTGCAATTATAGCCTGATTACATATTTTATGCTATTTTTACTCAATAATTAGTCATTTATATTTTTAATACTAATTAATCATCCTAATTTAGTCTATTTAGCATAAATTTCATTTTATATAATTATTAACCATTTTTATTAATTATTTATCTATTTTTATGGGTATTTAACATTTAGTCACTTTTAATTTTGAGTAACTCTACTGCTTTATTTCCCTGCACACTACTGCTCTACTTCTCTGAACTTTCTCTCATTTTTGACTAGTATGTTTTCTATTTGATTTACAACATTCAAAATAACATGTTTTTATTCGTATCGCACTTCATTTTATTTCTCTTATGCTTCTACTTATGGTTCTGCTATTTACCTTGCAATTAGCATGCCTATTTACTAGTTCATTGATGTGATTACCCCTTCCCTATTTCAGCATGTCTACTGCTTCTCTTACTTGTTCGCTACAATTCTGCCTTACCCCTTGACCCCAGTACACTATAAGCATGTACCTGTGTAACCCTGAACCCTTCCCTGAACATAGTGTGCAATCCTGGCACCCCTCAATCTAATGCTGTTAAGTTGCTGGCATGAACGATTTGTGATGGACTGTGCTGTGTCTGTTTAAGTCCTGTAATATTTCTCTGATGTTTACTTGTGGGCACATATGCTTTCAAATATTAACTACTTGTCCCCAAATTCCATTTTCCCTGTGTGTGTTTGTTTCCCTTGAGCTGTGTATGTTGATTTGGTTACTGATTGTCCTGTTCTCTTTCCTTCTCACACTATTTTAACTAAGGGTAAAACTCTTCTATTGTTTTTTCAAATAACTGATTTCAGATTGATAATTTTCACAACTCAACTCTTTTAAAACTATATCAAGCACTCTCACATACTCTTAGAAGTCTCGGTTCTGCCCCTTTAGTGTGTGACTGCTTTGGGACCCTGTGAGTTCCCTTTGAACTTTGACACACTTAGGCTGGCCCTTCCACACTACACTTACTCAAGTTTGGTTATGAATCTGGGAGTGAACACTGCCCGGGATCCCTTGAGATCCTTCGGGAACTTTGACACACCTGGATCATGTGAAAGGTTGTGAATCAATGGCATTGAGGCATTCTGGAGATGTTGGGCCTATCAGTGGACTCCCTATAGTGTAGCTTCTTATTTCCTTTATACATTTATGTAATTTATTTCAATGGTGTGTAATAATTATTTGTAAACAACTCTGCGGTTGGATAGTTAAAAGTGAATGGTAATATGCATGCTATAGTTATTAATAGGTAGATACCATGCTTCTAGGTTTACATTTCCTACATGTGCACGAGAACTCATGTTTAGGACTAATGTATGTAAAATATATCATGCATTAGATATCCTGCTCCTTAGGTCCCATGTTCATTGTTTCAGCATCTGATTATGGTATTATCGTCTATCACTTAGAAAATCATGCTCTAGGATTAAACGTTAATATAAATCTTCTATTCATGTAAACCATGTCTAATACTGCTGTAATATTGTGGCACACTTAGAAATCCTACCTAGGATAACAATACCTAATAAACATGTCATTCTCATGTTTACTTCATATTCTGAAAGCATGTTCAAGTGATGTGACTTTAAGCATTTAGAATATGTGCATATTAGGTATCATGTTCTACACCTAGGTTAACTACTGATGCTGAAAAGGTCTAAAAACAGTTCCGCCATATTTCCTCACAACTAGTAATAATTCTGCATTTTGTGCAACACCTAAGTACAACATATTTAGGCAAAATAACTTGTAACAACTTCTTAATAAATCTGGTAACTAATGAGCATTATCCCACGCCTAGGCAAGCCTTAGGTAACTAGGGTTGTTAAAACTGGAAATACGCTTCTTTTGTGTGTACTGCCTAACTATCAACATGTTAAAATCAGTAAGCAAAACTGATTAATACTTCCTCTCTGAGTTATGAAATCAAACCTATTTTCTTTGTCATTTTAAAATCACCTAGATGCCATGTTTTAGGATCCTGAATTTAAAGCTAAGACCTTAACTGTGTTTGAGTCATGCTGCTTATTTGCATTATCTGTGGAGGTACTTGAGCCTTTCTCTGTTTATATGTTTATCCCCCTAATTGCAGTCCTATATGTTCTTTCTTGTCGCTTGGTATTTTGCCTTTAAACCTAAGGGCCTGCCTAGAACCTCCCTCATAGGATAGAAGTCCTAAACTCCTCCAGGGCTATTAGGAAGGGATGGGTAACAACATGCAACAACGTTCGTTGACCAACACACGTTTTAATAACCTTTACGGGGTGGGAAGGGTGGATATGGATATGATGACCGGTGCGCTAATACCACGTGCAGCCCCTCTTTGAGGAGTGACATACAGGGTATTGTATTGATGTGATCCATATAACAAACCTAGGACATTTCCTACCCCATATGCATTTTTAGAATATAATCCCTTCAAAATCTACTTAGCTATCAAACTTAGTAACACATGTGTGCTTAGCTTGCGAATCTTTCAAAACCTTCTACTATTTAAAACATTAATTTCTTACTTGCTAATCGTACAAATTCACAAAAGTCGTTTGGCCGGGAACCACAGTTGTGGATTCTGAGGGGTGCCTAACACCTTCCCCTTATGATAATTTCAAGCCCTTACCCTATCTCTGGTCATCAAACTTTTTTGTAAATGAACCCTCCAAATAGGTGTCCTAACGCACCTTAACTCGTTAGGTGGCGACTCTTCAAACTTGCAAACCCTTTCCCAAAATGAAATGAGTTGTCCCAACAATGTCAAAAATCCTTGACCGACCACGAAAGGAGTTTGGAAAAAAGGGGCGCGGCATCATGGCGACTTTACTGGGGATCTTAGGCTTTTACCATTTCAAACGTCTTTGTGAATTTGTAACTCTTCCATTCCCCTTATGTGCAATTAATTGTTTCTTTCCTTCAAGCATTTGATTTTAATCAAAAGCAACTGACATATTTTCTTGTTTCTTTTTCTTTGTAATCGCTTTTTAAATTATAACTGTTGTATTTACTGCTTTCATAACATGGAAATACATGACTACATGCCTTTACTGCTTATTTACTGCATAATCATACTCAACATCATACTCTACTTGTGTCAAAACAAATCCTATAGCAACGCTTGATGCGTGGTTGCGCCCTTCCTATTTTATCACCCCTAAATTCGGAAAGGCTTATTTTTTGCGGTAAAACTAGTGGATCAACGGTGCAGTCGACGATTCCGTGCCTTCCCCCTTGAGTTGTCCGCTCAAGGGTATCAGTCTAACACCTCATTGAAACTTTACTCTGTCAAACTGTACATGCATCATGGTCAAACCTAGCCAGGTTAGTGTGTTGTTCGCACAATGGCCTTTAAGACAGCCTTATCCGAAAGTCCATCGGGTTTTCCATAACCCTAACGGACGCTATCACGTTCTGTGCATTTATTTGGAGAACTAAATGCTTGTATGCTAATCATAAGTTTATAAATAGTCGAGTCTGACAGGGGTGAGGGCCTAACCATTTTGTCTTGTAGAAAATGAGGCACGAAGTCCCTAGACTCGGCATGGTTGTCAACATTCACCCAAAACTTCTAAACTGGTGGGAGGACCTTCACTCCAGTGATAAGGCGCTCGTAAAGAAATACTTGGATAACCTACCGTCTCTCCTTAACATTCAACCCAAAAAAATGTTGATAGAGGCTATGTTTTGGGATAGCGAAAGATCCGTCTTCCATTTTGGGGACATCAAAATGACATTGTTGTTAGAAGAAATATGAGGACTGGTCGGTTTAGTTTGGGAGACTCCTAGGTTGCTGATGCCTGAGAACCGCACGGGCAGGGGTTTCTTGAAAATGATGGGTCTGCAGAAGAATGCAGAGTTAAAGTGTCTGAAGAAGTTGTACATTCCTTTCGAGTATTTGTATGAAAGGTACTGATCACGCTCAACTATGTCTTGTAGAAGACTAAGCGGGCGTTGCAAATATAATCCGGGGTATTACGCCCAGAGTCGATCCCACATGGAATTTACGTGTCAATTGAGTCTATAAAATACTAAACTGTTACTTAATCACTTTTCTCAAGACTTTTGAATATCAATTGGTGATGTTTACTAAATCTAATAACAAAATAATAAATTAGCAATTAACTAACAATATAATGTAAACAATGATAATAAAGGTCTAAGATTATGGTTTCCCCCGTTGGTGAATTCTTCCTTGGATATGTCTTATAGTTTAATTGGCTATCTCTGTCAATCATGAACGCTCTAACTATCATAAATCTCTCTCAAGTAATTATGATAATTTACTAAACGCACTCTCTCAAGTTACGCTAGCTAGATCGCAATACAGTTCACTTTAGATTGCACCCGAGGTATCGTTATCTCTAATC
>ML390087.1:0-65485 GCA_005239525.1 Nicotiana knightiana | reverse complement strand
CAAATCTAAATACAACTGTCTAGGAATAAGTAAGTACAGTTGAATAGAAAGAAAATAGGAAGGCGACTCCGAAGCCTGCGAACGCATCATCAGGTTACCTAGGATCTCCTCAGCAATGATCTGCGCAGCTACCAACAACAATAACCTGAAGCTACACACAAAAATGTGCAGAAGTGTAGTATAAGCACACCATAGCAGTGCCCAGTAAGTATCAAGACTAACCTCGGTGAAGTAGTGGCGAAGACTAGTCAAGACACCACCGGTCTAATAAGTAAAAAGGCACAAATGTATAAAAGACCGAAACATAATATCTATCTAAAGATTTTTTTTCAAATTAATTAACGATATGATCGAATAATACGGAAAGCAATTCAATAATTACGATCAACGGATACCATAATAGAAATACGTAAAGAGAATGGAAAGAATGCAATCCAAATGGCGAGAATCACAATCCAATAAAAACATTAGCAACTCAGCACTGCATCAATTCATCTACGTCAGGCCGTAGACAAATAAACTCAATAAAACTGGTCAACCTTCTAGTGAAAACCTTTAAATCGTGAGTTTGTTTTAAAAGTTTTAAAGATATAGTCATTTCGGAATAGAGAAATTTATTCTTTGAAACATACTTTCTCTGAATGTATATTTATATATTTTTATCAAGAGAAATCTTAACAACGTAGTCTCTTCAAAATACGTGGTGTTCAAATATACTTTCTCAAATACTGCTCTTTCAAATATCATAAAAATACGTGATGTTCCAATATTTCTCAAGTACTGCTCTTTCAAATATCATCAAAATACGTAATGTTCAAAATATATTTTCCCAAGTACTGCTCTTTCAAATATCATCAAACACGTGAGGTTCAAAATATATTTTCCCAAGTACTGCTCTTTCAAATATCATCAAATACGTGATGTTCAAAATATGTTTTTCCAAGTACTGCTCTTTCAAATACCATCAAAATACGTGATGTTCAAAATATATTTTCCCAATTACTGCTCTTTCAAATATCATTATTCTGCAAGACAAATGCTTTTCAAATATACATTAGAAAAAGAAGCCCTTTAGACATAACTTTTCCTGGAGATAATTGCTTTTCAGCTATACTTTTCAATATATATATTTATGTCTTTCGACCCAAATCTCCTCAATCATAAAACTTCTGGAACTCAGTCCGCCACTCATAATTTGTCATGCAATGCAGTACAGGGGGAAAGCTCTCGGATCTCCATCCGTAGTCCCAATTGAAATATGCGATGCAGTACAGGGGGGAAAGCTCCTGGATTTCTGTCCTTAGTCCCAATTTAAATATGTGATGCATTACAGGGGAAAGCTCCCGGATCTCTATCCGTAGTCCCAATTTAAATATGGGATACAGTACCGGGGGAAAGCTTCCGGATCTTTGTCCGTAGTCCCAATTTAAATATGCAATGCAGTACAGGAGAAAGCTCCTGGATCTCTGTCCGTAGTCCCATTTTAAATATGCAATGTAGCCACTGAGGAAAACAACCAGAATGTGACAGAAACAACATATATTGCCACAGCCGGCACGAACGCAAACAAGGCCGAATACAAAGTGCGATAGGCAAATCAATGCAAAGACTTAAATCACAAAAATGCTAACAACTCACTCATAAGAAGTAGACACTGAGAGGAATGCCAAGCACAAAGAGATAACAACATAACAAGGGGAAGACAAGACAAATATAGCAACGATTCTATACATTCAAGTTCGCAACCAAGAAACCAAATCCTCCCGGTAAGGGAATCAGCTATAACCAATCTCATTTAGACAATTAGTTTTACCGGATAAACTCAGTTTGAACAATGCTCAGTAAATAGGCAGCATATGAAGGAAGACATAGCATAACGGTAAGAAAAATGCAGTCTTCATTTAAGTCAATTAAGATCATATAATAAACAAGGAATGCTAGGCAAGTACTTCGAACTTGAATATGAGGAGATGAGATTAGAAATCAGTAACTCAGATATAACAAGTTCAATTCATATACGGGAAACATAAGGACCCAAGAATCCCTAAAGGGACATCTATTTTCAAATAAGTTCGAGTACACACTCGTCACCTCGCGTACGCAGACTTCAATCATTATAGAAGACTCAATCCTAAGGGGTAGTTCCCCCACACAAGGTTAGGCTAGATACTAACCTCGAAGACGACAGCCCGGTACTCAAAAATAGACTTCTCGGGGGGGGAAGACCTCCGGGCGGCTCAAAATCAACTAAAACAACTTCAAAAGACATATAAAACGTATAAGGAACGATTCCGAATAATAAAGTTTCAATCTTTGCAAATTTATAAAAATCGACCCAAAAGTCGTCCCATGGGCCCGCACCTCAAAACCCGACAAATTTTACAAATTTCGATCACCCATTCCGATAAGATTTCACTCATACTAAATTTATCCAATTCCGATAACATTTGATCATTCAAATCATGAATTTTCATTCGATTTAAATGATAAAAACAAGAACTAATTCATGAAATATATTAAATTCTAGTGGAAGAACACTTACCCATTCGATTTGTGTGAAAAACCCTCAAAGAATCGCCCAAAACCGAGTTCTAGAAGTCAAAATATGTTTAAAATGGTGAAACCCCCAATTTTGGAAACTTATAATTTGCCCGGGTTTTTAAAGCATCGCGATCGTGGGGATCGAGGCGCGATCACGTAGAGAAAAATATCACTGGCCACAGAAATGTTCTATGCGATCGTGAGGAGAACAATGCGATCGCATAAAAGGAATTTTGCTGCTGACCCACTAGCATTATGCGTTCGCGGCAGTGTGATTGCGAACGCGGAGAAGGAAAAAATAGACTTCCGCAATCGCGAGCCTACTTGTGCGATCGCAGTGAAGGAAAACTGGGCTGGTCCATTTTACACTATGCGATCGCGGATTTGTCTATGCGATCGCATAGAAGGGGACACCAGATGGAAGAAACAACAGGGGAAAATGAGAGAAAATGGACCCGAACCCTCTCCGAAACACACCCGAGCACTCGGGGCTCAAAACCAAATATACACACAACCTCAAAAACATCATGCGAACTTATTCGAGTAATCAAAACACCAAAATAACATCATAAGCATCGAATTAAACCTCAAAATCAATGAAATTTCTCAAAACTTCTTTAAACATCAATTTTTGTATTTAAGGTCCGAACCACGTCAAACTAAGTTCGTTTCTTACCAAATTCACATATAGCAGATATAAGGCATATCGAACCTGTACTGGGCTCCGGAACCTTGATACGGGCCCAATACCACAGTTTTCACATAACATTTCATTTTCAAAAACTTTTATATTTTTCAGAAAATAATTTTTTTAAAAAATTCATTTCTCGGACTTGGGACCTCGGAATTCGATTCCGGGCATACGCCCAAGTCCGATATTTTCCTACGAACCCTCCGAGACCGTCAAATTATGGGTCCAGGTCTGTTTACCAAAAACTTTGACTGAAGTCAACTTTATTCAAATTTCTAATACAAAAATTAACATTTTTATCAATTTTCACATAAGGGCTTCCCGGCTACACGCCCGGGCTATGCACGCAAATCGAGGTGAGATAGAAGGAGGTTTTCACGACCTCGGAACACAGAATTAGATAGAATATACGGGGGTCACACAAATTAAACAAGATATGTAGAAATAACAATAAAATTTAGAACAAGAACTAACTAAACAATTCTTCAACATATTTAAGAACCCAAATCACTTCCTCCATTTAAAACAAATGATCTCTCAAACAATGGATTTATACCAATCATAAAAGGGGATTTTCAGTTCTAATATCACACACGATACCACCGAGGACGTCGGCCTGATCCAACATAAATATAAATTGTGCACTACTGAGGTTTGAACAGTGCGAACCATAGATGCATCTATTAATAGCCCGAGCAGCTTGAGAGGTTTCATACTCCCTACACCTTGTGTGCAGATTCAGGTGCTAGGGCATCAGGGTGAAAGCTGATTTTCCTGTCTCAGATTTTTACAGAGATTTGCGAGGTAGTTGCACGGCATCCGCATCCTTGCCTTCTCCTTCTTACTTTTATAGCGTTTCCAGACTTGTATTTTCTTTAGATGCTCATGACTAGCGACTCCGGGATTTTGGGCTGTATTTAATGTTTGGTATATCCTTACTTGTTTTGAAATGCTTAAACGGTAATTTTTATGAAATATCGGATTAGTACTGATTTGAACGAAAGGTTTCTCTATGCTATAAGTAATGAATTGGCTAGCCTAGTATCATGATAGGCGCCATCGCGGCCGGGGGGTTTTGGGGTCGTGACATTATGTGACGCCTCTAGAATCCTCTCTCTCAGGCCAACGACATTAGGAACACATAGACGACCCTGGAGTCGCAGAACACCATCCTTGCCAATAGAAACTCCTTTGGAACCACCCTATAGTACCGTCTTTTTGAGAACTGCCAAGTGCAGATCATCAAACTGCCGGACCTTGATCTGCCCCAATAATGAAGAATGAGCAACAACACATGCAAGAACTCGGCTGGGCTCTGAAATATCCAACCTCACAAGTCTGTTAGCCAAGAACTGAATGTCCAAAGCTAGTGGCTTCTTCTCTACTGAAATGAATGCCAAGCTACCCATACTCTCTGCCTTCCTGTTCAAGGAATCTGCGACTACATTCTCCTTGACCGGATGATAAAGAATAGTGATGTCATAGTCCTTCAGTAACTCAATCCATCTGCGCTGCCTCAGATTGAAATCCCTTTTCTTGAACAAGTGCTGCAAACTGCGGTGATCAATATAAACCTCACAAGGCACCCCATATAGATAATGCCTCCAGATCTTAAGAGCATGAACAATCGCGGCCAACTTCAAATCATGCACAGGATAATTCTTCTCATGGGGCTTCAGCTGATGTGAAGCATATGCAATAACTCGTCCTTCCTGCATCAATACACAACCCAAGCCAATGCGTGAAGCATCGCAATACACAGTATACATCCCCGAACCGGAAGGCAATATTAGAACTGGTGTTGTAGTCAAGGTTGTCTTGAGCTTCTGAAAGCTCGCCTCACAATCATTGGACCAACGAAACTGAGCACCTTTATGGGTCAATCTAGTCAAAGGTGCTGCAATGGATGAAAAAACCTCCACAAACTGGTGGTAATAACCTGCTAACCCCAAGAAACTCCTGATCTCAGTCGCCGAAGTGGGACGAGGCCAACTCTGAGCTTCCTCAATCTTCTAGGGATCCACCTTAATACCGTCGCCTGATACAACATGTCTTAAGAATGCCACAGAATCTAACTAAAACTCACACTTGGAGAACTTAGCATACAGCTTCTGTTCCCGCAAAGTCTGGAGCACTACTCTCAAATGTTGCTCGTGCTCCCCCAGGCTATGTGAGTAGATCAAGATGTCATCAATGAATACAATAAAAAAGGAATCAATATAAGGTCTGAACACCCTATTCATCAAGTCCATAAATGTTGTTGGGGCATAGTCAAGCCGAAGGACATCACTAGAAACTCATAATGGCCATATCTAGCACGGAAGGCAGTCTTCGGAACATCTGAGTCCCGAATCTTCAACTGATGGTATCCCAATCTCAAGTCAATCTTAGAAAATACCCTAGCACCCTGCAACTGGTCAAACAAATTATCAATATGTGGCAATGGGTACTTGTTCTTAATGGTGACTTCGTTCAAATGGCGGTAATCAATGCACATTCGCATAGTCCCATCCTTCTTCTTCACAAATAATACCGGTGCACCCCAAGGTGATACACTCGGTCTAAAAAACCCCTTTGGTAGCAATTCCTCAAGTTTCTTCTTCAACTCCTTCAATTCTTTAGGAGTCATACGATACGGTGGGATAGATGTAGGTTGGGTTCCTGGAGCCAAGTCAATGTAGAAATCAACATCACGATCTGGCGGCATGCCTGAAAGGTCAGAAGGAAACACATCGGCGAACTCCGGGACTACTGGCACTGAATCAATCATTGGAGACTCTGTGGTAGTATCCCGAACATAGGCTAGATAAGCCAAAACCATTCTCGACCATATGTCGAGCCTTATGAAAAGAGATAACCCGACTGGATGTACTGATGGACGAACCCTTCCACTCCAATCTCGACAAATTTGGCATTACTAAGGTAATAGTATTAGCATGGCAATCAAGGATGGCGTGATATGGAGATAACCAGTCCATGCCCAGGATGACCTTAAAGTCGGTCATATCACGTAATAGAAAATTTGCTCTAGTCTTGTAACCACAGAATGTGACCACACAAGACCGATAGATCAGATCCACAACAACAGAATCGCCCACATGAGTGGACACATAAACAGGAGTACCCAAGGACTCACGAGGAATATCTGGTAAATGAGAAATCATAGATGATACATATGAATAAATAGACCCTAGATCAAATAATACCGAAGCATCCCTACCGCAGACAGAAAATAATACATGTGATCACGGCATCTGAGGCCACTGCATATGGTCTAGCCGGAAAAGCATAGAATCTAGCTGGAGCGCCGGCTGGCTGGCCTCCACCTGACTAAGCAATAGCTGGCTGAACTCCCCCTGCCTGGCCTCCACCTCTAGGACGGCCCCTACTCGCAATCCCCCACCTCTGGGCGGTCGGGCGGCTGGTGCTTCAATCATAGGCTGATGACCCTTTTGTACTTCCTTGCCCAGAAGTCTGGGACAAAATCTCTTCATGTGACCCGGATCTCCACACTCGTAACAACCCCTCGATACCATAGACTGCTGCCCTGAAGTCTGACCCTGATGGCCTAAATATCCACTAGGAGAACCCTGGATGGCTGGTGGGAAGTATGAACTCTCTGACATGGCGCTGAAATAGGGTCACGCTGGAGCACCTCGAGGAGGTGGTGGTGTTGAATATGTGGGCCTGCTAGGCTGACCCCTCCCAAACTGACCTCTTCCCCTGGATGGGGCACCCCTAAACTCTATAGAGAACCGGGTCCTCTTTTCCTGCTGCATATGATCTCTACCCCTCTGGCGGTAGCCCTCAATACTCCGAGTAATATCTACTACTAGCTGATAACCAGTGCCCATCTCAACCTCCCGGGCCATACTGGCCCGAATAGTGGGGTGCAACCCCGCAAAAAATCTCTGCACTCTCTCTACGTCGGTAGGAAGTATCATAAGTGCATGGAAAGACAACTCAGAGAATCTCGCCTTATAATCGGTCACTTACATCTGACCCTACTCGAGTTGCTCGAACTGACCTCGCAACTCTTCCCTCTGAGAGGGTAGAATATATCTGTCCAAGAAAAGCTATGTAAACTGGTCCCAAATCATGGGAGGAGAACCCGCTGGTCTGCCAAGAAGATAAGACTACCACCACCTGCAGGCCCTGCCCTCCAGCTGGAAAGTAGTGAACCTGTGGGACTCCAATATCCTCATGTTGTGCAGTCTGTCCCTAAACCTGCCAATGAAGTCCCAAGGATCCTCATTCTGCTCTCCCCCGAAGATAGGAGGGTGTAGTCTAGTCCATTTGTCTAGTATCTTCTGCGGATCACCGTCCCCAGCGGTTTTAGGCTCAGGTGCAACTGCGACAACTGGCTGGGCTCCGCCCACGGGTAGTGTACCCGGAGTCTGATATACTGCAACTGCATGCCTAGGAGCCTGAGCAGTAGGGTTCTATGCTCCCCCTCCTGCCTGAGATGTGGCTGGGTCCGCCGGAAATAAACCATCCTGAGTCATAATGTTAATGAACCGTATCATACGGCCCATGACCTTCTGAAAGACTGGTGCCGACATAAACTCTACCGGGGCTGGCTCTGCGGCAGGCACCTCGCCTGGTCCTCAATGATGGGATCCTCCACTGGATCCTCTGGTGGTGATACTGGGGCAGCTCTGGGACGCCCTCGTCCCCTATCTCAGGCCAGTGCCCTCCCCCGGCCTCTGCCTCGGCCTCTAGCAATAGGGAGAGTAGCTCCTCCCGAGTTTGGAACGTATGCTGCTCGTGTCCTCCCCATCTGTGAGAGAATAGAAGTAAGAAACTTAGTATACCATCAACTGCAGGATAGGAGACGAATAACGATTAGTTTCTTAACATCCTATAGCCTATTGAAGATAATTACGGACGTCTCTGCACCGATCCGCAAGAATCTATTAGACCTGCCTATAACTTGTGAGACCTACGTGAACCTAGAGCTCTGATACCATATTTCATGTTAGGCCGTGATGGCGTCCAACACCGTTGCTAGACAAGCCGACAACGAATAACTTAATGACATTTCATTTTTTACTGATTTTCCATATAGTGATTTTTCCTTAACTCAGAATATTTAATACGAGGCCGATTTAAATTAATAGGTGAAACTAGTAGAAACAATCATAATCAGGCAGATAAAACCCAAAATCCATAAGTCTACTAATACATACCAAGATCTAGTGGCACAAGTAGGGGTGTTCGTTGGTCGGTACAGTATTTAGACATTTCAGTTCGGTATTTTTAGTATTCGGTTTTCGTAAAATGCTATACCAATACCGTACCTAATTAAATTCGGTATGGTTCGGTTTTTCTCCTTTCATTTTCGATTTATTCGGTTCGGTAACTTCTGTTTATTCAGTTTGAATACTAACTAATGCATAGAGTCATAGACGGTAATATTCTTAATTAAAGTACTCAAAACTACAAAATTAAAAACGTTTGTTGACAAAAGTTTTGTCCAAAATCAGCAAATATCAGCCTAGAGTTTTTTTTATTTTTAAGTTATAATTAATAAAATGTGTATTTTGTAATATACTATATATCTCTGTATAGTATCAATATTTCGGTATTTTATTTTAAAATACCAAATACCATACCTAATACAAATTTTTTTTAAAACTTAAACCAAATACCAAATTATTGAATACCGACTACAAAAAATTTCGGTTTCGGTAAGGTAATTCGGTATTTACCAAATTACGCACAACTTAGTAGATTATGCAAAAGAATGTCTATACTACTGTCTGAAAAGGGCTAGACAAGAACCAAAATAAAGGAAGACTCTGAAATGCTGTTGGATGGCTCAGAAGGGGCAGCTTACCGTGGAATCTCGAATCAAGTAAGGGATGCGCGCCGGATGCGTATCCAGATGCACCTGCCTCAGATCCTGCATAGTTAAGTGTAGAAGTGTAGAGTGAGTACATAAAATAATGTACCCAGTAAGTATCCAGTCTAACCTGGAAGAAGTAGTGACGAGGGGTCGACTCTGACACTTACTAAGGGTCAACAATATGATAATATGAAATTCAAATAAACAAGATATGTAGAAATAACAATAAAATTTAGAACAAGAACTAAATAAACAATTCTTCAACATATTTAAGAACCTAAATCACTTCCTCCATTTAAAACAAATTATCTCTCAAACAATGGATTAATACCAATCATAAAAGGGGACTTTCAGTTCTAATATCACACACAATACCATCGAGGACGTTCGACCCGATCCAACATAAATATAAATTGTGCACTGCCGAGGTTCGAACGATGCGAAACATAGATGCATCTATTAACTTGTCAAGGAGAACGACCCGCTCCCATGAGAGTAGCGGAAAGAATTACCCCGCTCGCAGAATATACTTACGACGCGGTCAAATATAAATTTATCAATAATTCATAACCTTTTTCTTGATTCTTTTTAAAATAAAGACAATTTAACTTGAGGCCTTTAAACTCTTAAAAATACTCAACTTAGTTCCATTTACACAATTAGCAAAAGTAATCAAGTAACAGTGTCCATAAAGAATGGTGTAAACCTAAAACTACCCGGACATAAACAGGAATAGTAGTTACATGCGAACTCTCGTCACTTTGTGCGTACGTAGCCCCTCTTCTCCCCCCCCCCCACCCTCCCCCCTCCCCACATATAACAACACATACTAATCAAGTTCACCTATGGGGTAAATTTCCTCTTACAAGGTAAGAAAAGAGACTTACCTTGTCTCAACGCTTACTTCCCAATTCAAGATGCACTCAAATCTCCAAATCTGATTCCAAATGACTCGAAACTAGTGAAACGTTACATAAATTAGTTTATCTATGCTCAAAAGTTTATATTTCCACTATAAAAGTAATTACCTAACCCAAATTGCAAGATTCCGGAAATTTTTGAAGAAAGTTGTTACCCACGACCTAAGGAACATAAATATAGGATTTTCACTAAGTTTCATGGTCAATTTCGTGGTTAAATCTCATTTTTGTTATACCCTAGGTTTTTCATCTAAACACATGATTTCTACGAATTTTCATGTTGAAATCTACCTATAAATGTATTAAACACACATTAGGTAGAAATTACTTACCTCCAAAAGCTAGGTGAAAATCCCTCTCAAGAAGCTCCAAGAATCGCCCAAAGAGTGAGAGAAAATGAGTAAAAATGGCTTAAATCCCGTATTAAATGAAATTCACTGCCTCCAGCGATTTCGCACGTGCAGTGCCTAGGCTGCACTTGCGGTCCCACTTCTGTGGACGGGCTCCTGCTTCTGCAAAAATTGATTGGGCCAGCTGGGGTCGCTTATGCGGACAGGCTCCCGCTTCTGCGGAAAAGGGGCCGCATCTGCGGAACCTGGCTGCCCTTCTTGGACCGCATATGTGGGGCTTGGCTCGCACCTGCGGCCCAAGGCTCGCAGGTGCGGGCACACTAGAACTGGTGCACCAGTAGCCCTGTTGAGTTTTGAAGTCAACTCGCGCATTGTCCGAATAGAACCCCGAGCCCCCCAGGCCCCATCGAAACATACCAACAAGTTTGGAATCATAAAACAGACTCGCTCGAACTCTCGGAATGCCCGAAGAAACATTAAAAGTAAGAATCGCACCCGAAAACCAATTGAATCAAGCTTAAGATCTTCAAGTTCTTCAAGTCACTTCCAATGCGCCGACACTATAACGACCCGGCCGGTCATTCCGAGAGTTTGGCCGGTTTCCCCTATTTCTGCTTCATTGCTTGTGTGGTTAAACTCTTTTGTGTGGCGTTGGGTTGGTTGACTTGGGTTCAGAGTGGTCATGGTGAGAAATGAGACACTTAGTCTCTCAAGTTGGCCTTATAGTTAGAAAAGTCAACCGGAAGTTGACTATTGGGTAAACGACCTCGGAATCTGGATTTTATAGCTCAGATAGCTTCGTTAGGTGATTTGGGACTTAGGAGTTCGTCCGGAATGAATTTTTGATGTCCAGTGTAGAATTAGGTTTGAATTGGCAAAAGTTAGTTTTTGGCGATTTCCGGTCGGCAGGGAAAAATAAGCTATCAGGGTCGGAATGGAATTTTGGAAGTTGGAGCAAGTTCATAATGTCATTTTGGATATGTGTGCAAATTTTCAGGTCACTCGGATGTGTTTTGGATGTTTCGGCATCCTTTGTGAAATTTAGAAGTTCCAAAATTCATAGGCTTGAATTTGAGGTGATTTTAGTGTTTTTGCATTGTTTTTGGTGTTTCAAAGGCTCGACTAAGTTTGAATGAGGTTATGGGAATTGTTGGTATTTGGTTGGGGTCCCGAAGGGCTCGGGATGATTTCGGATAGCCATCGGAGGATTTCGTGTTGGAAAATTTTGCAGCAGAAGCTGCTGGTGCAATGTTTCTGGTGTGGTCGCACCTGCGGAAGGATGGCCGCAGGTGCGATGGCCATAGGTGCGGACAAGGGGCGCAGGTGCGGATTCTTGGTAGGCTGGAGGAGATCCGCAGGTGCGAGGTTTTTACCGCACCTGCGAAGCCGCAGGTGCGGATAGTTAGCCGCAGGTGCGAGTTTTGGTCCCTTAAGTAAAACGCGCAGGTGCGCACCTGGGACCGCAGGTGCGCACCTGGGACCGCAGGTGCACACCTGGGACCGCAGGTGCGAGAAAAGGACCGCAGGGGTGGTCATCGCTGGGCAGAACATATAAAAAGGGCCCTTAGCGAATTTTGGTTATTCTTTCACCATTCTTATTCGGGTTTGAAGCTTTTGAAGGATTTTTGAAGAGGGAAATCGATAGTTCTTCATTGAGGTAAGGATTTTGGACTTAAAACTCGTTTATATGTGATTAAAGGTCTGATTAATGGTGAAAATTGGGGAAAATCAGTGCTAAAAATGGGTAACTAGGGTTTGTGATTAAGAGACCTTAAAATGAGAATTTGAGGGGTCATTTGGACTCTGATTTCAGTGTTCTTGGTATGTATAGACTCGTGGGAGAATGAGGATTCTTATGGTGTAAATTTCATCGAGTTCCGAGACGTGGGCACGGGGGTCGGGTTTGACCAATTTCGGAATTTTTGGGTAAATTTGGTAAATTTCGAATGGGTTTCATTCCTTGGCATATTATAATGATATGAATATGATTTTTGGTAGATTTGGAGCACTCGGAGGCCCAATCTAGAGGCAAAGGCATTGAGGGCTCGGTTTTTAGCCGGTTTTGAGGTAAGTAACATTTCCAAACTTGGTTTTGAGGGTTCGAAACCCCGAGCTAAATGATTTATGACTATAATTGAGGTGACGCACATGCCAAGTGACGGGCGTGCGGGCGTGCACCGAGTATTTGTGGCCTGGCTCATCCCATGGCATTTGTCTAGTAGCTATTATTGATCGATATCCGCACTTCTATTAATGTAGTAATTGTGAACCTGTTAGAAATCATGTTAAGTGTAAATGCTAGGCTTCACGCCGAAAATGCTGAGACTCGAGTGGTCGTATGTTACTGTCTCATTTTGTGATTATTTGATTTCATATACTCAGTCATGTTATAGCATATCACTTCATACCTCAGTCTCAGTATTGTTAATTATATGCATATTTATCATTGTTTCGGGCTGATGGAGGTATCTGTGATCCATGTGAGTGAGACTGGAGAGTAATGACTGAGTGAGGCCGAGAGCCTGTTATTGAGACAATTATGAGATCGGACTGCACACCGCAGCGATACTAAATCATGCCTTCGTTGACTTGATATAGCGCTTGGGCCACTAGGTCCCTTCCGGAGTCTTTACATCCCCAGTGAGCGCTTTGATGTTGAGGGAAGGATTTTCCCTGGGCATGGATCGTGTCCGAAGTGGATGTTAGGTGAGAGATGGATCGTCCCTAGACATGGAGCTTGCCCGAGTGTTGTATTCCGGAGATGGACTTTCTCTGTGGGGCTGGATGGTCCTTTTTACTCAGTACGGAGTAACTACGGTCGTCGATGATTACGTACATTCCGAGATGAACTTTCCCTGGGCATGAGAGCCATATACGGTACTGAGTGGATTGCTATGTGAGGGTTGTGAGAACTATGTGCATTTTCACATTGGATTCATATATATATACGATGGCATGTAGAGTAGTCCGGCATAATTGGCGTACTTTAGTATATTTTCTGATAAACTGTTAGCATGTCTAATTTCTGTATATTGTTTATTGTAAATTCTGAGGTTTAGTCCGTCACTACCTCTCAGCCCATAGTTTGGGTTCGTTACTTCTGAGTTGGTGTACTCACGTTATCCCCTGCACCTTGTGTGCAGATTACACCGGGACCCGTTAGTGGATACTGAGTAGCTGTCAGAGTTTCATTGGAGTCATCGAGATAGCAGCTGGCGATCGCAACTCGTCTTCTCTTTCTTATTCTACCTGTTGTTCTTTATTTTGAGACTATGTTGTCCATTTCTCCTTTTCCTTGATTTATGTTATAGCAGCTCATGACTGAGTGACACAGGATCCGGGGTTGGAGATTTTAAATTTTGTTTCAGATATTGTTTCAAAACTTCAGATTATTAGTATTATCAGTAATTTCGTTTAAAATTGTATTTTTAGTGGAAATTTAATTTAGCTTAGATAAAATGGGCGGGTTGCCTGGTTCTACGACAGGCGCCATCAGGACTCCGAAATGGGGTTGTGACAGACACGTACTTAAACTACTCGGAATGACACTAAATTTTTCGTGCAAGTCTAGAATGACATTACGGAACCGGTCTCGGAATTCCATTTGGACCTCGATATCACCAAAACCCGCTCCAAACCAAATTTAAAGAACTTCAAGAAGCAACTTTTGATATTAGGCACCAAAACGCTCCCGGGTCATCCAAAACCCGATCCGAATATACGCCCAAGTCCGAAATCATCATGCGAACCTATTGGAACCGTCAAATCCCGATTCCGAGGTCGTTTACTCAAAATGTTGACTGAAGTCAAACTTGACCTTTTAAGCCAACCTTAAGGAACCAACTGTTCCGATTCAATCCGAACCCTTCCAAATCCCGAACTAATCATCCCCGCAAGTCATAAAACAGTAAAAACATGTACGCAAAGTCTTATTTAGAGGAACGAGGTTCAAGAAAGCAAAACGACCAGTCGAATTGTTACAACAATAATTGTTGTCCGTTGACATTAGTAAAAACTCAAATGGAGAACGGTCAAGGTGCCGTATTGTCGGTACTACTTCCTAACATAAGTTGGATCCCCAAAAACTTGATTTTACAAGCCTGAATCACGAAACCTTAACATCAAAACTTCTCTAATCAGGATGTCTTGGTTTTATGTCATGACTCATGATATATTATAATTGATCATATTCCTTCATGTGGGTGAATAATCCCTGGGATAGCAAAGGAAATATGTTATATATTAATCAACCATACCTTTCGCAGCCTCTGGCTATCATCGTTCTCTTCTTCCAAATTACGCTCGCTCATCCCTCCCTACAACATGCATTTCTCGCAATATCGAATCCCACAACTCAATACTAAATCATAAACCTGATGCTTGGAACTTAGTTACAAAGAGACATCTGGACATACTAATACACATACACATACACATACTATTTCTTTGAAGAGTATTGTGACAAAGATGTTGGACCATCTCAGTTATCAGCATTCATGCATTCATTCATTTGCTGAATGCATCTTTCCTTTTTCAGGAATCTGTATATATGCAAGAAGGAATATAACCTTGATTAGTGGATGCAACATTAAACCAAATATATATAAACAAAGAAATACGAAGGCATAATTGGAATGTTAAGAGGCTAATAAATATTTGTAAAATCCAAACAAGATATGAAATATATGCTGCAAAAAACTGCATACATAACAATAGCAGTGGGTTAGGAGGAATTTAGCAATTGTGTGATTACTTTATCTTAATCTCAATCATTCAAGATATTAAGTGAATTAATAAATTACTAAATTCGATAAGTCATTAAGAATGGTAAATTGATACATGAAACAACTTCGCATTAAACAATATAAAACATTCACACAAGGAGCAGACATGGGATATTAATACTTCAATAACTCAAGACACTTGTGAGAATATTATATTTACTCAAAAGCCTCTCAAGTACATGCAATGTGAAAGAAGTTAACAGAATGTGAGAGCACAATTAAGATCGATAGATAATTAAAGTTATATTCAATAACTCAAGACACTTCGCGAGAATATTATATTTACTTAAAAGCCTCTCAAGTACATGCAATGTGAAAGAAGTTAACAAAATGTGAGAGCACAATTAAGATCGATAGATAATTAAAATTATATTGAAAGAATTTTTTGGAAATTATGTCTAAAAGAATTATTCCACTGGATATGTGCAACCCAAATAAAAACGTGTATACTCTCAGTTCTTTGAATAAAGTAGAAACCAAAAGAAATTCATGCTAAAATCTGAAGGGTCAATTTTGCCATGAAATCACGGAATAAGAAATGGCAATATTCTTGTCTAACAAGGTACAATTACACTAAAGACTCAAGAGTAGAAACTAAAAAGTAGCATTAGCTCTAAAAATCAATATTTCCGAAAACCAATATGGTAAATCAAAAATCCAAATCATAAATTGGTTTGACTCGATTATTTTCGTAATAAATTGAATTAAACAATGGTCTGATATGTGGGTCAGTTTTTGAAGTATATAAAGTATTATGTAGAGACAATTAGAGATAAAACATCAAACTTACCGAGAAAACGATGAAAAGGGTTCTCTAGTGTTGGAGCGGAACAAGGTTGCTTATTAGAATATACAGCGAACCGAACCAATTTCAAGCATAATTTTTCTGTTTTGAGTTGTCCCACGTCGGAGGGATTTGAGGTTCTTGGTCTCCTTATATGGTCTTGGGCAATCCTAACCTCATAAATTAGGTTTTGGGGTTGACTTAGGCCCAAGGTCCATTTATCATGGTATCAGAGTTAGGCTCATCCCAATTACTGTTACCGATATTGGGCCCTCATTTATGTTATCCACACTCCAGTTTGCAGGGCTGGGCGTTGTTGATACCCACTTTTTCCCAAAATATTTTAAATTGCATATATATCTTCAAAATTATGTATTAATAGCAATTGATATTTTTTCACAATTTTTTTATATTTTTATTAATTTATCCAGTATTATATTTCCAATAAATAATTATAAATTCATCACAAATGGTTTCAATGACATACTTGATTTAATTTATTACTTTTGATCCTGTTAAGACCAAATTATTTCACAATTAGCCAAATTGGCACATTTTGGCTATAATTGCAATAACTTTGCAATTATAGTCCAATCATATGATTTTATATTATTTTTATCCAAAAATTAACCATTTGTATTTTTTAATATTAAATAAATATTTTTAATTATTTCTAGGCATGAAATTTATTTTTTACAATTATTAGCTATTTTATAAATAAAAAATTAATTAATTTAATTGGGTATTAACAAATGGCGTAATTTTATTTCAATTGTATCCTATTAAAATCAGCCCAAACCCCAATTGAATTAACCCAATACCGCAGGCCCAATCCGTTAAAATCACCCGACCCAATTCCCCTTTTAATCTAGATCGTTGATCATTTTTTATCAACAGTCCAGATCTCTTCTTACCTAATTTAACCCTAAAGACTACCCCTTCTTCCCTCTCATTTTTCTCTCTTTCACTCCGTCATTACATCCCTCTCATCTCTCTTAACACCCTCTCTGTTAAACCTACTCACCGGCCGTTGGCTTGCCGGTAGCTATGGTGGTATCACCACCATCCCAGCCCCATGGCTCCCTCACATGCTGGATAACTGCTACCTTAAGATCCTCAAAGGAACTAGAGGCGGTTCAACTCGCCCCATGGCCTTTTCATGCCGTTATCAGGCTATTCTTGGCCTGTCCGAGTAAGATCCTTCCATCTCCAGCTAAAACCTATTGTTTTTAAGCCGATTCTCTCATCTCTGGGTTATCTATCTCTGAAACCCGATTTTTAACTCTTGACTTCTTAGACCTGTAATAGATCTAAGTATATCCTGAGTTATTTTTCTGTTTTCCTTAATGATTTCTCCGATTTTTGCTAATACGCCTCTTCGTCTTCAAACAAGGGTTTCTTGACCCCTTTTCAAAAATGATTCTTCTTCTGATTTAAGTGTTATTCTATGATTTTCAATATGTTTAAGCTTCTATTTAAGTTTTTCCCCTTTTGTCTGACTTATTATGTCAAAACCCTAAGTTTCTTGGTCTTAATCATGGGTTCTGAGTCTGTTCTTGCTTATTTGTTCATTTGATTCATTTGCATGTCTGTTATTTATGAATTCGTTCAGAGTTTCTATGATTTTACCTTATTAGGGTTTCTGATTGTTGCTTCTTCCGCCTATATCATGTCTATTCTGTTAAGTCATGCTATGTTCTATGCGAATCCCTAATTTTGTGTGATTTTCACCTTATTTGGCTTATTAGGGTTTCTGATTTTGCCTATTCCTGCCTATTATGTGTTTATATCTCTTATTCTCATAAGTTTTTGTTCATCAGTACTATGTTCATGTTTGGATCCTTGATTCTATGTGATTTTTACTTTACCGTGCCTATTAGGGTTCTGATTCTTGCCTTTTTCCTTGCCTATTATGTGTTTATTCCGTGCAATTTGTGTTGATTCCCCTTAATCAATACTAATCCTGTTTGAATCCCTAATTCCTTGTGATTTTTATCCTCCATTCTCTACTTATTTCAACCTCTAAAATATTTTCTTGCCTTATTTTATGGGCGATTATGCTGTCAATCGATTTTTTTAAGTACTTCCCTTAATTAGATTTTCTGAACCTAGCCTCTATTACATGTCTTATACTTCTATGTGCTGAGATTGTTTCCTTATGTGTTATATTCCAGTCACATATGGTATCTTTCCTTATTTATTACATGTCTACTACCGTTTGAAGTTAACTCCTTAATTGAAGGGAGTACTTACATTGATTTTATGCTGATTGATTCTGATTCCCCAATCACTGCATGACTTTGATTTTTACCTTATTCTCTACCTAGTTTCAAACTATATATACATTGCTCTTTCATTAACACAACACACGAGCACATTGGTTCAAAAACTCTCTCTCTCTCTCTCTCTCTCTCTTTCTCTCTCTCTCTCTCACTCAAAACTTTTTGCTCTCTTTCTGTGTTACTATTATTTTGAATTAGCTGGCTGCAAGCCAAGGCTAACTATTGTGCTCTCCTGTCCCTTCACTTTTGTGTTTACTGTCTTCTTTACTGGTATGTTCTGATTTCAATTCAAGTCCCAAACCAATATGCTTCTTTTACTGCTTCAGTTTATCATGTTTCTAATATGTTTCTATATGTGGTTTTTTTGTTCAACCTGCAACTAATATGTCTACTTTTGGGAATTTAAGATTCGTTCGGCGACATAAGGTCTTGAACAACTTCATATTATATGTATCAACTTGCGTGAGTGGTTGAATTTAGTTACCGGATGATTCAGAGTCGAATCGGGAGAAGGATTTAAATTTTGGAAGCTTAAGCGGTATGAGTTGATCGGGATTTGACTTTTGTGTAAACGGATTAGGAATGGGTTTTGGATGATTTAAACATCTTTATATGGTGATTTTGGACTTAGGCGTGCATGCGAATTTGGATTTGGAGGTCCGTAGGGTGATTTGAAACATTTCGGCGAAAGTTGGAAAAGTTGAAGTTTAGAAGGTCGAAAGGTTTGACCAATAGTTGACTTTGGTGATATCGGGGTTGGAATGCGATTTCAAGAGTTGGAATAGCTCCATTATGTCATTTGGTACTTGCCTTCAAAATGTGACGTCATTCCAAGTTGGTTTGATAGGTTTCAACACGAGTTTTAGAAGTTGGAAGATTTGGAAGTTCATAAGTTCGATTCATGACGCGATTTGCATTTTTGGCATTGGTTTGATATGATTTGAGACCGTGAGCGAGTTCGTATTAGGTTATAGAAAACTTATTTGTGTGTTTAGACGAGGGCCCGGGAGCCTCGGGGGTGTTCCGAGTGGGCTACGACTCATTTTTCTCCTATTTTGAACTGTTGTTTCCGTCTTCTATTCTTCTTCTTCGCGATCGCGAAGTGCCTTTCGTGTTCTCGAAGTGTTACTGCTGACCACCTCATAATTATTCTCTGCTTTCGCGTTCAACCTCTCGCATTCCTGAAGGTTTGCCTTTCCCTTCACCACGTTCGCGTTCAACCTGTCGCGTTTGCGAAGCACTTCCTGGCAGCCTCACATTCCTTCTTCGCGTTCACGTCCATCATTCCGCGTTCGCGTAAGTCATTGGTCCCTCTTCTTCGCGTTCGGGTTGCTTCTCTCGCGTTTGCAAAGGATTTTTTTGGCAGCCTTAATTATCTTCTTCGCGAACGCGGCCCTTTCTCCGCGTTCGCGATGCATATAGACCTGGGCAGAATATAAAATCTTCAAATCGAGGGTTAGTCCATTTTCATCATATTTTGACTTGTAAAGCTCGGTTTTGAGCGATTCTTTGTGGGTTTTTCAAGAAAGTCGATTGGGTAAGTGTTCTTCACCTAGAATTTAATATATTCCATGATTTTATTTTTATTTTTATCATTTAATTTGTGTTTTGAGTTGAGGGAAATGGTGGTTTTGAAGAAAGTTTCCAAAATGAAAAATCATGATTTGAGGGACGAAATGGTATCGGAATTTGATAATTTTAGTATGGTTGAAATCGCATCGGAATGGGTGTTAAGGTTTCTTGAAATTTGTCAGGTTCCGAGGTGCGGGCCCGGGGGTTGACTTTTGGGTCGATTTTTAGATTTTGATAAAGATTGAGACTTTATGATCCAGAATAGTTTCTTATGAGTTTTATTTGTGCTTTTAAGTTATTTTGGTTAGATTTGAGCCGTACGGAGGTCATTTCACCCGAGAAGTCCATTTTAGAGTATCAGTTTGTCTTCTTTGAGGTAAGTATCTTGCCTAATTGTGTGGATCTTGAACCAAAATGTGATTCTTTTGGACTCAAAGAACCAAAATATATGTAAAAAAACATAGTGACCATTTTATATATAACTCCCTTTTAAAGGGCGCTATACTTTAATGGTCGTTTGCCCGTTAAGGTATAGCGCCCTTTCAAAAGGTGCTATATTTGGATCCACATGGCACAGGAAAAGCAGAGAAATAGAATTTAATGTACTGAAAGAGGAGTAGAGTGCTGGGTGGTGGAATGGTTAAAGGCTAGGTATGAAGTTGGTTTTGGCCCTGAGGTCCAGGGTTCTTTTTTTTTAAGCAAATATATCACTAGGCAAGCTGCATAGTGATGTTCTTTTATTAAAATAATCAAAACAAAAACAAAATATGTCTGGAGGTTTCACAAAATGAAAGTGCGTAAAAGGAGAAAATACATGAAGCCTATTATCAAAGTGTTATACAAGACAACCCCCTGATAGTACAAATGAGCTAAATACCCTAAACATAAGTAAAACCATATTAAGAAACTAGGAGACATTTCAAAACTGGCCTTCTTCGATGCTAAAGATTTAGGGTATTTGTACTTCAGATCTTGATCCTCGAGCAACTTCATATGATTAATAATAACGAGTGTTGAGATTGATAATGACTGCCTTTGAATAAGAATCCACGCAAATCCATCAACAGCATACTTCCAGGCCTTACTATACTAGGCAATAAAGGTACTTTGCCACCACAAAACGTAATCATACCTGAACCATTTTGAGACAAACTTACCATGACCATATTCCTTGTGCTTGATAGAAGGGAGTTATACTTAGGAATCCTTCCAAAACATGCTAGATTTACCCGTCCAAAGGGTAGAAGGCCCTTGATCAAATCTATGTTTTCTGGGCAGTAACATGTTTTTGCGGGTGTCATTGGCCATTTAATTTTGGTAAGACCAGTAGAAACTGAATATTGTGATCTTCAGGAAGTGATCCATGCCAGGAGATTTGCAGAAATAAAGGCATACATTCCGGTGTACTCTAACTTGAACAAGTGAATGAGGTATTGTGCATAGGCTACATATTAGCCTTTTCTTTGGCTTGTTGTAATTGTTACTGGATTGGCCTAAGTAGAGCTTACACCTATAGGGAATGAATATCAGAGATACCAATACCACCCTAAAATGTTTGGCCAAAACATAGATCCAATCCACCTCCAAGGTACCTGCAAAATCAGCAAACCTATTAGTATAAAACACCTTCCTTCTCTCCTCCATTAGGATTTGAGTTGGAAATTTATGATATCAATTCCTTTTTGCTAATTCCAGCTCCTCCACATCTCTACTCCTCCTTGTCAAAATCATACCCACATCCATCATAATTACTCCATTCATATCAATTAACATTTGGCTTGGCAGTCCATACCCTAACATAAGGTATTTGAAGCTTGTCATTGTTTAATATCTTCCTTCCTGCTGATTCTAGTTCCCAGAAAGAGTGCACCTGAATCATATGTTCCTGATCCAATGTCAAGTTAGCTAAATGATCTGCTAACTTGTTTCCTTCCCTCAACACATGCACAATCTGGAAAACACCTTTAGACATAAGAGCTTTGATTTCATCCACCTAATTAGCAATGTTCCAAGGTGGTTTCCATACCTCCTCCAACACATTCTTCATCAACAATGAGACAGCCTCAATTATACAAGGAGGAAACTGCATTTGAAGTATGTACCTGACTGCTTCAAGAATGTCCTGAGCTTCAGCAATATTATTTGTTGCCTCCTCCACTACATCTGGCTGTGCATAAATAAGATCTCCTACCATCCCAAATGCAGAAACCATATGAAGCACCCTCATTGTCCCCTCTACCAGCACCATCTATATTAAATTTTATCTAACCATCCATAGGCAACTGCCATAACACCTTTGTGTACTTCAATCTAGGGAGATGATTTAGCAATTTCTCGTGTAAGTCTAGCCAGTTAGAAGTGACTCCATTGAATCCTGGTCTTCTCACCTTCAGAAACATATAAATTGTGGTTTCTGTGATTTGAATTGTGAAATTTCTGTACATATATAGTAATTAACATTGATATGGTAGGATCAGGTTGCACGCCACAACAGGTGGAATAAGGGTGATAAATTGAGGCGGAATAAGGGTGAATTGATATTGTACGGTGGGAACAGGTTGCATGTTGCAACAGGTGCAATAAAGGTGGATTGTTTGGTGGAATAAGTGTGAACCATGATTCTGTTATCGTGATATGGTGGGATCGGGTTGCACGCTGCAACACTTTTATTTATATTCTGTTATTTATGATATTATGAGGAAATAAGGGAGGAATATGATATGTACGGTAGTATCGGCTTGCGCGCCGCAAGAACCTATGTGTTTATGGTTTCTCTGAGTTGTGTTAGCTTCACGATATTCTCTATTGCACTTAAGGATTGGTAATTTCCGAATGTTGCTGACTCATTTCTGAGAGTTGTAGTTATTTCTTGTAAATTACTGCTTTATCCTACTTTGTCCTCCTTTTTTGCTTTTATCATATATACTGTGTACAGGTTGTAATGTGAGTGACCCGCCGTAGCCTCGTCACTCCTTCGTCAGGGTTAGGCTCGGCACTTACCAGTATATGGGGTCGATTGTATTGATACTGCACTTTGTACTTCCTGTGCAGATTTTGGTGCTGGTCCGAGCTGATTGTGGGGTTAGCTACAGGATTCATCTGATAGGAGACCCAAGGTAGATCTTTCAGTGTCTGCAGACCCTGGCGTCCCCTTCTATACTTTACACTTTACTGTTTCTTTCATTTCGAAAACAGCTGTATTTCTTTCAGATATTTACTTGTAGTGAAATTTTAGAAGCTCATGAATTGTGACTCCAGATCCGGGTAGTAGTATATATATTGAAGTTCTTCTATAAAATTCCCCGCCCATTTTAACTCGTTATAGCTTATTTGTTGTTAATTACATAAATGTAAAGTAATTGGCTTAATGATTCTCTAACGTTGGCTTGCCTAGCAAGTGAAATGTTAGGCGCTATCACGGTTCCGATGGTGGAAATTTCGGGTCATGAAAAGTTGGTATGGGAGAATTAGGTTGCCTAGGTCTCACAATTCACGAGCGAGCTTAGTAGAGTTTGGGGGATCGGTACGGAGACGTCTATACTTATATCCAGAGGCTATGAAGTTTAGGAACAAATTTCACTTATATTCTTCTCTGTCATGCAATTTTGTTTTCTCAATACTGATTGAACTCTTTTACTCTTATTCTCTCGCAGATGGCGAGAACATGTATTGTTTCTTCAGTTGAACAGTAGCCAGAGCCTCTAGTGGCAGCTCTTATGAGGGGCAGAGGTCGAGGTCGAGGCCAAGGCCGTGCTAGAGGCCGAGGTAGGGGCAGGGCTCAGCCCAGAACCCGAGCAGCAGCCCCGACCGTGGAGCCTCAGGTAGAGTTCGACAAGGAGGTTCCATCCCAAACTTTTCCTGTCGGGCCATCTCAGGTTCCGGCGGGGTTCATTGCCACCACAGTGCTCCAGGACACTTTAGTCCGTTTGGTGGGCCTTATGGAGAGTGTGGCCCGGACTGGCGCATTTCCCATGGCACCAGTCGTCTCTCAGGCTAGAAGAAGAGACCAGACTCCTGCTACTCACACTCCGGAGGAGATGGCTCCCCAGTATTAGACCCCAGCAGCTCATCCAGTCGGAGTAGTTTAGCCGGTTATTGCGACACAAACCGGTGATGGGTCAGCTATGTCTTCCGAGGCATTGTGGAGATTGGAAAAGCTTACCAAGATCTTCCCAGTTCACTTCAGTTGTGCTACTTCAGAGGATCCCTAGGAGTGTCTTGACAGGTGCCATGAGGTTCTACGGAACATGGGTATATTTGGAGACCAATGGGGTCGACTTTGCTGCAGTTCAGATGACTGGTTCCGCTAAAATGGTGGAGAGATTATTTGTTGACCAGACCAGCTGGGTCGCCCACTCTTACTTGGGACCAGTTCTCTCAGCTCTTCCTAGAGAATTTTCTTCGTATCATATTGAGAGAGGAGAATTGACGTCAGTTCGAGCGTTTCCAGTAGGGCAGTATGACTATTACTCAGTATGAGACCTTTTTTGTTGATTTGTCTCGTTATGCTCTTCTTCTGCTTCCCGCCGAGAGAGAAAGGGTGAGGAGGTTTATTGACGGGCTTTCTCAGCCTATCAGATTGCAGATGGATAAGGAGACTAGGAGTGAGATTTCTTTTCAGGAGGTTTCTAATGTCACCAGGTGAATTGAGATGGTTCTTGCACAGGGAGGTTAGGGGTATGACAAAAGACCTCGTCATTCTGATGGGTTCAGAGGCGCCTCATCTGGAGGCAGGGGTACTTTTTGTAGAGGCCATCCTCCCAGGCCTTTCCATTCGGCACTTCAGGCATCCCACAGTGCTTCAGGGAGTTGTGGTCCTTATGTGCCTCCTTCTGGACAGCCAGCCTACAGTGCACCACCAGCTCCTATCAGTGCACCTCCTATTCAGAGTTATTACCGTGGTCATTCGGCCCTTTCGTGTCAGTATCAATTTCCACGACCACACTACCAGGATGGATGTTTCGATTGTGGTGGTTATGGGCATATCAGGAGGACTTGTCCGAGATTATTGGGCGTCCTGCCATAACATCAGGGTTCTCGTGCCATGGTTCCGGCACCAGGTGCGGCACCACCTGCTCAGTAAACTAGAGGCAGGGGTCAGGCAGCCAGAGGTAGGGGCCAGACTGTAAGAGGTGGAGGTCAGGCCGTTAGAGGTGGAGGCCAGCCAGCCAGAGGTCGTCCCAGGGACGTGGTTCAGAGTGGTGGGGCCCAACCCCGATGTTATACTTTTCCAGCCAGGCCTGAGGCTGAGTCATCTGATACTGTTATTACAAGTACTATTTCAGTTTGCAGTAGAGATGCTTCAGTTCTATTTGATCCGGGATCTACTTACTCCTATGTGTCATCCTAGTTTGCTTCATATTTGGTTGTGCCTCGTGATTCTTTGAGTGCTCTTGTGTATTTGTCCACACCTGTGGGGGATGATATTGTTGTAGATCGTGTTTATCGTTCAATTGTGGTCACCATTGGGAGTCTTGAGACTCGTGTAGATCTTCTACTTCTCGATATGGTTGATTTTGGTGTCATTTTGGGCATGGATTAACTGTCACCTTATCATGCTATATTGGATAGTCACGCCAATACGGTGACCTTAGCCTTTCCGGGGTTGCCTCGATTGGAGTGTAGAGGGAATTCTGGCCATTCTACCAGTAGGGTTATCTCTTATGCGAAGGCTCGGCATGTGATCGAAAAGGGGTGTCTAGCTTATTTGGCTTATGTCCGCGATTCTAGTGCGGAGGTTCCTTCCATAGATTCAGTTCCAGTTGTGCGTGAGTTTCCAGAGATGTTTTCTGCAGACCTGCCGGGGATGCCACCCGACAGGAATATTGATTTTTGTATTGATTTGGCTCCGGGCACTCAGCCTATCTCTATTCACCCATACGCATGGCCCCGCAAAAGTTGAAAGAATTGAAGGATCAGTTGCAAGATTTGCTTGATAAGGGCTTCATTAGACCTAGTGTCTTGTCCTTGGGTGCACCTGTGTTGCTCGTGAAGAAGAAAGATGGATCGATGAGGATGTGTATAGATTATCGGCAGTTGAATAAAGTCACAATCAAGAATAAGTATCCATTGTCGAGGATTGATGATTTATTTGATCAGATTCAGGGTGCCAAGGTGTTTTTGAAGATTGATTTGAGATCTGGCTACCATCAATTGAGGGTTAGGGCATCCGATGTCCCTAAGACAGCTTTCCGGACTCGGTACTGGCATTATGAGTTTCTAGTGATGTCTTTTGGGCTGACAAATACCCCAGTAGCATTCATAGATTTGATGAACCGAGTGTTCAAGCCTTATTTGGAATCCTTTGTGATATGATATCTTGATCTGCTCCCGCAGTCGAGAGGAGCATGAGTAGCATCTCAGGATTATGCTTCAGACTCTGAGAGCCAGCCAGTTGTATGCTAAATTTTCAAAGTGCGAGTTTTGGTTGGATTAAGTCGCTTTCTTGGGGCACGTTGTATCAACATAGGGCATTTAGGTATATTCTAAGAAGATTGATGCCGTTCCAAGCTGGCCTAGACCCACTTCAGCTACAGATATAAGGAGTTTCTTGGGTTTGACGGGCTATTACCGTCGATTTGTGGAGGGGTTCTCATCTATAGCAGCCCCGTTGACCAAGTTGACCCAGAAGGGTGCCCCATTCAGATGGTCAGACAAGTGTGAGGCGAGCTTTAAGAAGCTCAAGACTTCTTTGACTACAGCGTCGGTGTTGGTGTTTCCCACATGTTCAGAATCTTATACAGTATATTGTGATGTGTCCCGTGGTGGGCTTGATGCAGTATTGATGCAGGAGGGCAGGGTGATTGCGTATGCGTCGCGGCAGTTGAATGTTCATTAGAATAATTACCATGTCCATGACTTAGAGTTGGCAGCAATTGTTCATGCGCTGAATATTTGGAGGCACTATCTTTACGGCGTGGCATGTGAAGTCTTCACGGATCATCGGAGCCTTCAGTATTTGTTCAAGCAAAAGGATCTCAATTTGAGGCAGAGGAGGTGGTTGGAGCTATTGAAAGACTATGATATCACCATCTTGTATCATCCTGGGAAGGCCAATGTGGTGGTCGACGACTTGAGTAGAAAGGCAGCGAGTATGGGCAGCCTCGCGTTCATTCCAGTCGGTGACAGGCCACTTGCATCAGATGTTCAGACTTTGGCCAACCAGTTTGTGAGGTTGGATATTTTAGAGCCCAACCGTTTTCTAGCTTGTACAGTCGCTCGGTCCTCTTTGTTTGAGCGTATCATAGATCGACAGTATGACGACCCTCATTTGTTGGTCCTTAGGGACACAGTGCGGCACAGTGGTGCCAAACAGGTTACTGTTGGAGATGACGGAGTCTTGAGGATGCAGGGTCGTGTTTGTATGCCTAATGTGTATGGACATCGTGAGTTGATTCTTGAGAAGGCCCACAGTTCCCGGTATTCTATTCATCTGGGCGCCGCTAAGATGTATCAGGACTTGCGGCAACATTATTGGTGGAGGAGGATGAAGAAGGATATAGTTTCTTATGTATCTCGGTGCCTAAATTTTCAGCAAGTGAAGTATGAGCATCAGAGACCCGGTGGTATGCTTCAGCAGATAGAGATTCCTAAGTGGAAGTGGGAGCGTATCATTATGGATTTCGTTGTTGGACTCCCACGGACTCGGAGGAAGTTCGATGCAGTTTGGGTCATTGTGGACAGGCTGACTAAGTTA
The DNA here is from genome assembly GCA_005239525.1 of Nicotiana knightiana. NCBI lineage: Eukaryota > Viridiplantae > Streptophyta > Magnoliopsida > Solanales > Solanaceae > Nicotiana > Nicotiana knightiana. The sequence continues at coordinate 38,017 of ML390087.1, read as the reverse complement.
GCGCATTTAATTCCTGTGGTAGTTACCTATTCTTCGGAGCGGTTGGTAGAGATTTACATCCGCGAGATCGTTCGTCTTCACGGGGTGCCTATGACTATCATTTCTGATCGAGGTACACAGTTCACCTTGCACTTTTGGAGGGCAGTACAACATGAGTTGGGCGTGCGGGTTGAGTTGAGCAAAGCATTTCATCCTCAGACGGACGGACAGTCCGAGTGCACTATTCAGATCTTGGAGGATATGGTCCACGCATGTGTTATAGACTTCAGAGGATCGTGGGATCAGTTCTTGCCCCTTGTAGAGTTCTCCTACAACTACAGCTACTAGTCGAGCATTCAGATGGCTCCCTGTGAGGCATTATATGGTAGGCGGTGCCGGTCTCCAGTTGGGTGGTTTGAGCCGAGGGAGGCTCGATTGTTGGGTACCGATCTACTATAGGATTCCTTGGATAAGGTCAAGATTATTCAGGATCGACTTCGCACAGCTCAGTCCAGGTAGAAGAGTTATGTCGACCGTAGAGTTCGTGATGTTGCATTCATGGTCGGGGAAAGAGTGTTGCTCCGGGTATCACCCATAAAGGGTGTCATGAGGTTCGAAAATAAGGGCAAGCCGAGCCCTAGGTGTATCAGACCTTTTGATATTCTCGAGAGAGTGGGAGAGGTGGCTTACAGGCTTGCGTTTCCACCGAGATTATCAGCAGTTCATCCGGTGTTCCATGTGTCCATGCTCCGGAAGTATCACGGCGATCCGTCCCATGTGTTAGATTTCAGCTCTGTCCAGTTGGACAAGGATTTGACTTACGAGGAGGAGTTGATGGCTATTCTAGCCCGACAGGTTCGATAGTTGAGGTCTAAGAGTTATCCTTCAGTTCAAGTGTAGTGGAGAGGTCAGCCCGTCGAGGCAGCTATGTGGGAGTCCGATTCAAATATGCAGAGTAGATATCCACATCTTTTCACCAGCCCAGGTACTTTTCTATGTCTGCTCGAGGACGAACGATTGTTTTAGAGGTGGAGAATGTGATGACCCGATAGGTCATCTTATATTTTAGAACCTAATTTTGTGTTTCGAGGTCTCAAAAATCTCATTTTAGCCTTCCTCGATTTGTGTTCGCAGTTTGGGTGTTCTTCCACAAGGCTTATATGTTAAAAACTGATAAAAATAAGAATTTTGCCTCAGAAATTTATTTCAGTTGACTTCGAGACACTTTGGGTAAATGGACCCGGATTCATATTTTGACAGTCTCGGTGGGTCCGTATTGTAATTTGGGAGCTGGGTGTATGCCCGGAATCGAATTTGGAGGTCCCTAGCTCAAGTTGTTGAATTTTGTTAAAAATTGAAAGTTTGAAAGATTTATGATTTTTAAGAATCGACTGATGTTTGGATTTATTGATACCGGGTCCGTATTTTGGTTCCGGAGCTCGGTCCACTATAATATTTATGACTTGTCTGTCGAATTTGGTGCGAAACGGAGTTAAATTAATGTGTTTCGGACGTTCAGTTGTGAAAATAGAAGTTTTAGAGTTTTCTTCAAAATTCCATTTGATTTGGTACCCGATTCATAGTTCTAGGAATTATTTTGGTGTTTTGGTCGTGCGAGCAATTTCGTATGATGTTTTAGGACTTGTGTGCATGTTTGGTTTGGAGTCCCGAGGGCTCGGGTGAGTTTCTGATGGGCTACGGATGTTTTGGACTTGGGAAAAATCTGGTGTTTTGCTACAGCTGGTGCTCTGGTGCGTTGTGCTTCGCAACCGCGAAGTCATTCTCGCGATCGTGAAGGAGATCTGGGCCGGGGGAGTATTTTACACTACGCGAACGCGAGACCATGGTCGTGAAGCGGAGCATTGGGGGGTTTGCTCTACGCGAACGCGACCCATAATATGCGAACACGTAGCTTTAGCTAGGTTGCGCAGGGACTTGGGGTGACTCTATGCAAACACGAGTCCTATCTCACGAAGGTGAGGCGGGCTATACCTTCGCGAACGCGTGGTGTCTCTCGCGATCGCGCAAGCCACTAAGGCTCTGCTCTTCGCGAACGCGTCTGTGTTCACACGAACGCAATGAACACTGACGCCTAGTGATAAAACAGTCCCAATTACGTGTTTTTTCCATTCTTTCAAAAATTTCAAAACTAAAAGACCTATAGACAATCCATAAGATTTTCTTCCCCAATTTGTTTGTAAGTGATTCTAACCTACTTTCTTTCAATTACACATTATATTCCATGAGTTTTCAACCTAAAATCTAGGATTTTCATGGTGGAAATTGGAGGTTTGGGTAGAATTAGGGATTTTTGCATAATTGGAATTTAGACCTCGAATTGAGGTCAGATTTCGAAACAAATTACATAATCGGGCTCGGGGGTGAATCGGTGAATGGAGTTTTGTCCAAACCTCGGGTTTTGACCAAGCGGGCCCGAGGTCGATTTTTGACTTTTGGGGGGAAAACTTGGGAGATCTAAATTTATGCATTATAGTTGATTTCTTTAGAAATATTTGATATTATTGAGTCTTTTGTGGATAGATACGAGTGGTTTGGAGGTGGATTATAGAGGAAAATCTTTAATTGAGCAATCAGTAGCCTTTGGAGCGAGGTAACAATTGTGTCTAATCTTAACTTGAGAGAATTAGGAACCCTCGGACTATTTGCTATGTGAATTTCATGTGAACGGCGTATAAGTGAGGTGACGAGTACTTATGCGCCGTCAAATTATCTGTTTTCCCTGCTTTTCCCATTTTGCTCATATTGTCTCTTTCTCTGTCTTAATTGTTACATGCTCTAATTGTGTTCCCATGCCTAATTGCTACTTGTTAGACATTGTTTTCCCCTGTTCGTGACATTGTTCTTTCCATAGTTCCATTATCTCCTATTATTTGCTTAAGCTGGTTTATCGGTACCTTTCTACTGTATATTCTGAATTGGTCTCGTTGTTTAGTATTATTTATGTGAACTTTCATGGTGTACAAGTTTCCTATTTGTTTCGGTTTGGAATTTAAGTATTGTGAAGGGTTTCTGTGATTTGAATTGTGAAATTTCTGTACATACAGGGTAATTAATATTGATATGGTGGGATCGGATTGCACGCTGCAACTAGTGGAATAAGGGTGATATATCTAGGAGGAATAAGGGTGAATTGATATTGTACGGTAGGAACAGGTTGCACGCCGCAACAGGTATAATAAGGGTGGATTGTTTGGTGGAATAAAAGTCAACCATGATTGTGTTATCGTGATATGGTGGGATCGGGTTGCACGCCGCAACACTTTTATTTATGTTCTGTTGTATATGCTATTATGAGGAAATAAGAGAGGAATATGATATGTACGGTGGGATCGGGTTGTGCGCCGCAACAACCTATATGTTTATGCTTTTTCTAAGTTGTGTTAGCTTCACGATATTCTCTATTGCACTTAAGGATTGGTAATTTATGAATGATGTTGACTCATTTTCGAGAGTTGTAGTTATTTCTTGCAAATTACTGCTTTATCCTACTTTGTCCTCCTTTTCTTCTTTTATCATATATACTGTGTACAGGTTGTAGTGTGAGTGACCCATCGTAGCCTCGTCACTCCTTCATCGAAGTTAGGCTCGGCACTTACCAGTACATGGTTTACCAGTACATGGGGTCGGTTGTACTGATACTGCACTCTACACTTCCTGTGCAGATTTTGGTGCTGGTCCAAGCTGATCATGAGGTTGGCTACAGGATTCATCTGATAAGAGACCCAAGGTAGATTTGTCGGCGCCCGCAGACCCTGGCGTCTCCTTCTATACATTATACTTTACTGTTTCTTTCATTTCGAAAACAATTGTATTTCTTTCAGACATTTACTTGTAGTGAAATCTTATAAGTTCGTGTATTCTGACTCCAGATTCGGGTAGTAGTATATATATTGAAGTTGTTATGTATAATTCTGCGCTCATTTTAACTCGTTATAGCTTATTTGTTGTTAATTACTAAAATGTAAAGGAATTGAATTAATGATTCTCTAACATTGGCTTGCCTAGCAAGTGAAATGTTAGGTGCCATCACGGACCTGACAGTGGGAATTCCGGGTCGTGACAACCTATTGGTCCTCGGCCACAACTTAATGAAAGGTTAAGTTCGTCAAAGCTCAAACGACACCTACCATACCTCGGCCACGACTTAACGAAAGTTTAAGTTCGGCCAAGCTGGAACAAACACCTATCGGCCCCCGACCACGACTTAACGAAAGTCTAAGTTCAACCAAGCTCGAAAAATACCTATTTGCCCCCGACCAAGACTTAACGAAAGGCTAAGTTCAACCAAACCCGAACAAACACCTATCGGCCCTCGGCCACGACTTAACGAAAGGCTAAGTTCGACTAAGTCTGAACAATAACTATAGGCACTTGGCCAGACCCTAGCTAAGAGACACACTTAACCTATATAAAAAGGGGTCATTATGCCTGTTACACCCCGTAAATTTAACAACCTTGATACCGTTATATATATATATATTTGATATGGTATTTTAAGTGAAATATTTTTGTAAAGAAAAAAATGGTTTGAAAAATATGATTTTATATAGTTATTAATATTACTACTTTCAAATATGTTTTAAATTATACACACGATATAAGAAAGTTTATGAGATTTTCTTTATTGCAAAGATAGAAATTATTTTCTCACAAGAAAAGAAGATTACCTCTTTACCATTTTAAGAATTAAGCGTACAAGAAATTTTTACTCTTTATATGAGATTAGGAAAATTATAAGTTGAGAAAATATATGTATTTTTTACATGAATATTATAATAAAAGAATAGTGTATGTATTAATTTTATATGGTACCACATGGCCATGATAGTAAGTTATATAAAGTATGTTAAAAGTAAGTAGTATTTTAAGTAATTTGAGATAATTTTTAACTACGTGGGTAATTGGTTAATTATCGGATAGTGGGATATTACTTAATTAATTAATTAATTATTAGATAATATTAACAAATCTTTCACGTGGCAGCCTTATAACATATACTAAGTGACTCTTGCATTTTTTTTAAAAACGTGGCATACGAGCTGATTAGCTAACACCAAGAACTGGTTTTATCTAAAGTTGAAGAGGAATATTGTAGTAAATTACTGAAGTAATATTCTGTTGGTAGTCCAACTAGCTAATTGTTCTTGTCCTCGACTATCATTTTAACGTTGAAGAGTGTAATGAGATGATGAGTAATGGAGTCTTTCTTGGGAAGATATGGATACTTTGAATTGACTTGTAAAAGTACTCTTTGGTATTGTCACTTTGTAAAGTACAAATTGGGACTCCTATTGGATTATAACATCCTCATAAAATTCTTACGTATGTAAAACAACTCAGAATCAGAACCAAGTCTTCAAGGGCAGTGGGAGTAATCATCAATCAAGTGAAACAGTAATGGAAGGCAAGACTAGGTCTAACTGGCTTGGTTATATATATATAGGTGGACAAGTTTTAAAGCGGCAGATAGTCTACCATTATCTTGTTTTGGGGAAGTAGCGCATTTTTGTTTTCCAAGTTTATACAACTTGCTATCTATTGATTACATAGCGGAAAATTAGAAAGTCTCTGTCGAAGTTTTGAGAGATGAAGATGACCATAGATATGAAGATGGGATTCACCACTAGTAAATGCAGTGGAACCACAATCAGTCCACTTTAATATGTTTGATAGCTTTTAATGTTACAGCAACACCACCTTCTATCTCACTGGTTCATGCGATTCAGGTGAATATTGCTTAAGGGGTCCAGGTACGTTAAGGCCATCCGTTCTTTCTTTTTGGAATGATCCAAATTATACTGAAAAAACGAGGAAACACACAATTTCCATAAATTATTCTATTCATAGGAATACTAAGGGTGTCTATATTCTTGATTCCTCATGTGAATTATTATTATCTTCTGTTCATGAGTCCCAGAAAAATACTTATTTGATAATCTTCATTCAGAAGGCATATTGATTTTTATGGCATTCTGAGAAAATCTTATGAACGTATTTCTTATGCATTTCATGCATTTATACATGTACATTGACCCATGACTCAGACGGCGTTATATACGCGTATATATATATATATATATGGGATATGGGAAAGGTTATGGCGTTATATACGCACCACCACCTGATCAGCTGGTACACGTTGATGATTTACCCACAGTGGCCAAGATGATATGATGGGATGCCCTCAGAGGCTTAATGATGTTATATACGTACAGACCTATGCATTACATGACATTTGTACGCATATACATGACATTATAAATATTTCATGATTTACAGAGTTATCCAAACTTACAGGTTGATTATATGTGTCTTTAATTAATGTTGACTTATTATTACGTTCCAGTTCTGCCTTACATACTCAGTACAGTACTTTTGTTGGGGACGCTGCATTCATGCCTGTAGGTATAGATAATCAGTTTGACGAGCCCTCATAGTAGACGAGATTGGCATTCAGCGAAGGATTGGTAAGACTCCACCTCATTCGGAGTGCAACCAAGTCTATGAGTCATCGTTTCAGAATTTTACTACAGACTTAGCCGGTACCCTATCCCATTTGATGTCAGTAAATCTTAGAGGCTTTGTAAGCAGAGGTTCAGTTTGTACAGTATGTCAGAGGCCTTAACGGCCCATATGTATTCATGTTTTATGAATGATAGTTTATTGATACAGTGTTGCCCATTTACAAGTTGTACATTACGAGTTGTAGCCATGTTGCCCATGATAGTCACAAAGAAAATAAATGAGTTACAGAGTGTTCGCTCGGACCAATGCGGCACCGGGTGCCAGCCACGCCTCCCAAGGTTGGGGCGTGACAATGGCCCACATCTATTCGGATCAAAGGCTACGGTCAGAAGCAAAACATGTGAGTACAAGCAAAAATATACAAGTACAGAAACAAACCATGAGAATGAAAAAGGTACAAGGATCAAATTTGATATTCATACTTAGATAAAAAAAATTTACAAAATGTGCTCGAAGAAGCCAACAAAAAATACACAAAAATTTAAAGGAAAACTACTGGCCATCACCACCCCGACCATCGACGCCATCACCGCCTCGGCCTCCAGCATCCTCTCCATCCTCGCCCTGAGGGTAAGCGGAATCATACCATGCCTTGTCCCATAGCCTATCTACACTCTCCTCCTCATCCTCCTCACCACGTTGGGGCATAGCGGGATCATAATCACACGCAAGTCGAGCCTCGCGAGCCTTGACTCGAGCATCCTCGAGACCTGTCCCCGAAATAGTGCCCGCTGCATATAAGTCGTGGAGCACATCCAGACAGGCTTCAGCATGGATCCAATCCTCGTACAGCTCCCGAGGAATGTTAGGATACTCGGCCTCGAAAGCATCAACTCGATCGTGCAGTTCATAGTTCTTCTTGTCCAGCTCCTCGATCCTTTCTGCAAGACGGTCCTCCTTAGCCCTCGCCACCGACTGATCATTTTCCCGCTCAGCACGAAGAGTTTTGCTCGCTAGCTCAAGGATGTCCAATTTCCTCCGAGCATCCAACCGAGAAGACTCCACCTGCTCGAGCTTCTCCTGCTTCTCATCAATCTCACCCCTGAGAGCCTCCACCTGGAACATGCACTCTTCTAAGTGGCATTGCAATTGGACTACTTGAGCTTGAAGGTAGCTACATTGGGCCTTCACGGCAGCCCATACTGAGTTGAAGCTCCTCTTCTTTGCTCCTCAACGTTCCCTCGAGGACGTTGCACTTTTCCACCGCTACCATCAGCTCCTTATCTCTCTTCGTCAAATCTTCTCTCAAGGCCAGCACATCACCTCCCTTACGAAGGTGACTTCAGAGATCCCGGTACTTTCCATGGTGCTCGGTATACTTTCCTTCAGCTTCAAGAAAATCTCTTTGCGCCTTTTCTCCCTCAGGGCACTATCAATTTCCAGAATGACCGTCTACAAATCAAAGAAAAGAGGTTAGAACTTTTAAGAAAACAAGGAATAAGGAAAAGGGCGGATAACAGTCGTGCTTACCATGAAAGGGAGACCAGTGATAATCTTTGACAAAATACTGTCGGTTATCTTCTTAAGGGTCTCACCCTTGATATCAAAATAGAGAGGACCAAGGGCGGGGACTAATTCCTCGGTATTTACAAGCAAATCATGATCTACTAGGATCGAGATGGTCCTAGAACCTCCTTCCAGTCTCACCTCGAGTTGGGTGAGCCCCTCATCGACCATCCTCAGATCGTCCAGGTCAATGTCGAAATCCGACCCATCACCCTCCTCGGCGATGGCTTTCCGTCTGTCACCAGCTAATAAAGAAATATTTATTGCCGCCCTGGAGGATGATGCCTCCTCTCACCTCGAAAGTACATGGCCATCATCAAGTGTCCCCTCCTTGATCGTCTCCCCCTCGGGACGTACCAGTACGACCACATATGCCTCTTCCAGTTGTGGGGCCTCGGAGCTCGCCCCAATACCTACATCAATATGTATTGTTGTTGTTGTCTCCCAAAGAACAAAGTTTCCCTCCAACGNCCCCCCCCCCCCCGGTGGCTCTCCTCTTATGAGGCCTTAGATCCCCATCATCGGGGGAAACTTCATCGTCCTCATCGACCAGCGAGAATAGCTGAGGAGCGAAAGCTGTAGTTGGGATGTTGGTAGATTCAGAGGCCGCAGTAGTCAAGACGGGCGCAAGTATATGATGCTCAGTAGCCACGACAGGGCAGAAACCGAAGGCATAGCGGCCCTTCTCCTAAAAGATGGCACAGGCGCCCTGCTCCTTCTATGCGAAAGGAAAAAACACAAAATTTAACAAAGCAAGCCAACATACAACACATAGAAGCAACGATCACAGCCAAAAAGAGAAATCACCTGTGTAAGGGAGAGTCGGTCTGAACTTCTTAAAGAAGCTCGACCAGTCACAGACCTGCGGCATGGGGAAGAATCTGCCCGACCCAGTCGGTGATGCGTACGGTTAGGGGGGAGGACAGTTGTTGGCTGGAAGGAAGGAAGAATCACTTAACTAGCCCGAAATAGGCGAAGAGATGCAAAAGATGAAAAACGAAAACTAGACACTTACGTGTATAATCCAATCCTCAGGGAAGTCGTCGGCGTTATCCACGATGTCCTCAGTTCTGACATAACAGAAATCAAGCCAGAATTGGCGGCTGGCCTTGTCGTCCATCTTCACCACCAAGCACTTGCCTCCATGATGGTGAAGGTTCAACATTGTCCCCCTATAGAAGCTAGGGGCGAATAGGTGCACCAAATGCCTCACTGTCACCTCGACGCCGGCGAGCTCAAAAAATTGGTCAATATCTTGATGACCTTGTAAGCGTAAGGGGCGATCTGAGCGGGGAAAATTCCATAGTGGCGAAAAAACTCCTCCACCAACGGGAGAAAAGGAAATGAGTAAGTAATAGTGAACAGGTAAGCACACAGAGTGCAGTATCCGGGGCGGTGAACATGTACTTCATCCCCCTTAGCAGGGATCAGTTCGATATTAATGGGGAGGCCAAACTCTGCTTTAAATTCAACCAATTGTTTGGGCGCCATTGTTGACAAGAATTTCTAGGCACCGCATGCGACGATCGTTAGAAATCGGACCTGGCTTCAGGGTTGCAGGGGATAATCTCCTCCACCGATGGAAAATCTTAATCCTCCACGGTGGCAAGTGCATTCTTCCCGTGAGTAGGGAACACCACTGGGAAGCGAGTTTAGGATGCGGTATAGAGAAATGAAACAAAAAAGAGAGGTTCAGAGAGGAAGTTTGAAGTCTCAAAGTCTGGAATAATAAAAGCTTCAAATTTAGGTTTGGCCATCACTATTTATAGAGATTGAGGCACCGATGGTTCTTCATGATGGGCACCAAACCCGAAACGACTCATCATAATTGGCACCAGAATCAAAACGGAAGATACAATCAAAGGTTACGCGTAAATCAACATAATGCGTCGGGAACAAGCATCATTATGACGCATGACGCCACTCCCTCTCTTGGACCAAATGGTTCCAACAAATCACCCGAAAAATTTAAAGGACTTGAAATATGCGGCCCATAGAGAGCTACATCGCTTGCTCGTTACAACGACCACGACCCATGTTATTTGTTCGGAGAGTTCGACCACGAGGACGACCATGAACGACATTATCTGCTCATTGACCTCGCCCGTGAAGAAGACCTCAACAAGTGGAGGGACTAACTATATGAGCCAAAATTATCCTAGTTATATTTAGGCCACGTTAGCACTATGGGTGTCTTCAAAGGCTGCCACATGTCATCAGTATTATTTCAATGAAAGATGGATTTAAAGCCGAAGTGATCTGACGAAAGATAGGGGCTAGGTCGAGGAGTCAATAGATATCGAGGTCAAGGGGAAGCAACAACTAGTTTTGCTGATCTCACTTTAAAGAGAATATTTCTAGGATCTGTACTATTAGGATTTTATGGCACATGACCCCTTATAAATAGAAAGAAACATAGTTATAGCGGGCATGGAACACTCATTTGTAAAAGGAGACTTTGACATTCTCTAGAGATTTTTGCTTTATTACGACATAAAAAGACACCTTTTTCTTGAGATCCCTATCTAGTCTTTCTCTCACGATCCAAGGAGAATACAAATATTTAAAGGTTCATCAATCATTTATCATCGTCTGAAGGAACATCACACGATTCCATCCCCTTTTTCCATCATATCTGTTACATTTTGTTTACATACCATTATATGCTATTTATTGTTATTTAATGATATTCACTTCGTATTTATCCCATTAAGTGTTGTTCATTATTATATATTCATCACTGTTACCACAGATATTGTAACATTTTGTCACGGCACTAGTTAAACAATCTAGTGGATATTGTTGTTGGCTAAGATTAACCCTATCTTGTTAAGAAAATCTAATTGTTTAAACCTAGATCTAAATTTTGGTCAAACACTACCGGCCTGCAACTTTTTGGGGCCAAACACATTGATATTTTGTGGGTTACAGTGATACTCAAAGCCACGAAGCCAGAAGACCTTAACCAATTTGATACTATGTTGAAATGTTTGTCTCGTCTTGAAGCTTATATTGTTAAAGATAGGACACTTTTATTTGTTGTCTAAGGACTGCTGTAATAACTAACCATTATGGTGGTCTTGCTTAATCAGTTTTCTTGGTTCTCTCGTTTGCTAATTCGAGAGCTTTTCTCAAATTTTTCCCAGGATAATTGGAAAGATTTCATCATTGTTTCAGGTATGTGAAGATCAGTTTGGTCATACCTCATATGCTAGCTGACGACTTAAAAGAGAACCGTGTTATAATTCAGGCATCTTTTTTATCCCAACGGCAAGGATACTTGTTTGCAGACGATTGTCAATCAGTTGATTGAGGAAACCTGCAGGTCAGCTCATCTTGCTGCCGTGGAGGTTGCCAAGAAAGCAGATTCTTTATTAAGACCCCAATCTAAGATTTGCATTTATGGCCATAGGCAGAGGCTGCTAGGGAACGCATCATGATCATTTGGGGCCAATCTGGCATACATAATCAAGGTAAATGCAGCTTACAAACAAATTAAACCCTGGCTTAGCAGTAAAAGTGAGGATTCGTATAGTTGATCTCTACTTGCTTGCAATGGAGGCATAGTTGTTGTGGTTTTTGTTTGCAGTAAAAATCCTTTATCTTGTGCTTGCATGGAAATAGCAGACAAGGGAGCACAAAATCACTTTGTTAACTAATGGTGATAATGCAAATGATGACAATGTTGTGATAACTAAACTTTTCAGTTTTCAACCAGAATCCTAGGCTTTTGCAGGTTACTGAAGGGGGAGAAGGCTGCAGAAGATACTACGCTAACGTTAGTGTTTTAATATTTACAACTTGGGTATAAAATCAGTAACACCTAAAGAGCTTCACTTCTGATCTTGTTATCACAAATTATAATTTGTTAAGATTCATCTTGGCAGGGAAGATAAATTTTGATACTTGAAAAGTTAACACATGCTATCCCTGTAAATAATTTCTATTATGCAAACTCGGTTTGATCTTCAAGAACACATAAATTTTGTATTGTCAGGACTTCAATCCCATCAATGATAAAGACGAACGGTGCAACTGTTGGATTGCAGCATGAAGTACTATTAAAATTAAGGGTCTACAACTTAGAGATAAAACTAACCTCCCCATTGTCAGAAACTTTTCTGATTTTTATGGTTTTGAGGTAGGAGAGACTCTAGCAAATGAACAAGAGCCAAGCAAGAAGTTAATATCCATGATGCTTAAGATTTTCCCGACATAAACAGTGATTAGAATGTTGTTTTGTTATATAGTTGTTCCACAAATATGAAAGCAGCTAAATAGGTGCTTAACTTCATAAAGAAAGGAACTTATTAATTAAGGGTGTCAATCAAAGGAAAATATAATACACATCCCAGTACAAATCATCTCAGAGAAGTGATCAAAAGTTCCATCAGCTGCGCCTAAGATACATACGTCTTATTAGTTGCTTGCTCAAAAATACACAATTATTTAGCATGAATACTATTTTCACAATTGACTTTATACCCTGGAACTGCAAATAGTCCAAAAGATTGTTCACCTATTAATTCTGTAAGGGACGCCTTATTCTGCACTCGGGTAGTCCAATGAACAATTCAGTCTCCACATCTGATTTTTCACTACTCTCTGTACAAAGAGCTTCACCTTCCTTTTCTCCACTTGAGCCTTGTCTCTGTTGAAGACCACCAAACTAAAACAAGGCACGGGAGAATTACTACTTGCCTTTATTATGATTTTATACTCGACTGTGAACTATAGAGTTGAAGAGTTGAAAGAAGACTTAAACTAAGGTTTGAGGCTAAGGAAAAGAAAAATATACCTTCTCCCTCAGTACTGCATTTTCAGAAGCAAGGATCTTCTCCTGGATTTGTTAGACACGAAAGCATTACATTAACTAGTGAAGCAGCTATTGACAGACAGAGACAACGACATGCAACAACAAAGTCATGCCATATATAAGTAGTTTCGACTTTGCAATTTGAGTTATCTTGAATTCACTATTTAAATGATTGCATTATGCATGAATTGTAACTCAAATTATTGTGTGCCTTCATGGGAATTGCAGCTCAAAATAAATTAATAACTGTGGCGTTACCTTTTCTTTTAGTCGTTCAATTTGTTCCTTAAAAACATGAATCTGAAAAGAACAAGCAAAGTAAATTATATGATAAGTTTGCAAAACTTCATAAGAACAGATCATTTCTTGGACTTTTATGAAGAAACCTTTCGTGCTCGGATGGTACTGACACTCAGCTCCAACTGTTTTTCTATCTGTTGTAGTTCTCCAAGGGTACAGGACTGCAGACCTTCTCCTAAGAGTTTTCTGATACAAACTCCACTTGTTTTAGAAGACATTCAAACTTACTAGGAAAGGGAGAGAAATGACAATGAAACGACAATACAACAACTTTTGGAGTGGGGTTTGATTGAACCTTTTAGATTCTTCAAGGAACTCTATCTGCTTCATCAAACTTGCTGCCTCATGCTGCATATGCTGCATTATTGTGTAAGCTACATTAAGCCATTATTACATTCTTTGCAAGAAACTAATTGCTTGTCGATTCACCCTAAGGAGGAGGAATAAAACCAAGGCATTACCTGCAGATTCTGTTCCCCAACTTGATTTTCAGTTTGAACTTTATCTTTAGTATGCTTCTTATATCGCTCTATTATATCCTGCATGCTGCCAAATTCTCCCTGTTACTCCTTTTTTCTTTCTTTTGAATAATAAACCCACAGGCGAATAGCATAAAGATTTTTGAATGACAACTATTCTAATAAGAACATAAGCAACTCTTGGACTCCTCAGGTAGTTGATGAACCCACAGGCAAATAGCATAAGACTAGACCTCTATGTGATCATTCAGGTGTGGCAATTAGTACAGAAGACTTTGGGGGATGGGGAACAAGTATGTGTTAAATTACCAGCGTTTAACACAAGACTCATTGGAACTACTACTTTTTTTCGCATTTCATTAATTAGACAGTTGCACTTCCTCATGCTGACGTGCAATATAATGCATCAGAGAGGCATGTACAAAGAATTACAGCCGTAAATCTACAAAAATCCAATAAAATGAAGAATCTACAAAATCCTATATACAGCTATCTAATCGTCTCAGGTAATGGGCTTTTTCAATTAGCAGAATCCTCTACCAAGCAGTACAATGGGCAAATTTCCAAATCCTAGCATAAGCCACCATGCTCTTTGCAAAAGTAGGAGGTGATCCTAAGATGCACGGCCACTTCCGCGAGGCATTTTCTTTGAGCAGGAGTTGTCAACATCTTTCAACTGATAGTAGTAAGGAGCTATTTCTACAAGCCATTCTGGTTTCAGTTCAGTAACCTGCCGAATGTACTCCTTAGTCGTCAGGACCAGCTCGTGGTAGACAACCCATCTAGGAAGCCCCTGTGCTAAACCAGATCTAGGGTGAATGTAAACTGTCTGGGGATTTTTAACAGTTCGATAAAATCCGTATTTTTGTAGTCTTGCTGAGTGGGGGAAAAATCCCGATGCTATAGACTTCTTTATAGCTTCCCCGTTGTTAAAATTTGAAGTCAACTCAATTTCCACTCTTTCTAGCAGGCCTTCCAATTGGTCTCGGATATCCCTAGCTCTCTTCATGCTTCTAACCTGAATGTAGTTTTCGTAGCACCACTCTACTGAAAAGTTTGTTTCCTTCCAGGAATTGTAAACATTTAGCAGAGCGATATGATCTCCCACGTTGCCCATATGAAAATTCATACGTGCATTGTCTGCGTGGACTTGGTTGTCCTTTGGACGATAGAATATTGAATTCCCCACTGAAAGCAGTGCAGCAATACTTATTATTTCATCAGAGCGCTTGTACTTTTCAGACGCAACAATCATCTTGGATAGCATGGGATCTAGGGGAAACTCGGCCATTCTTCTACCTATTTTTGTTAACTCACCAAGCTTGTTAAGGGCACCAAGGGCAAAGAGCAGTTCCAGCGCTTTAAGTATAGCTTCTGCCGGTGGGGGATCCATGAAGTCAAAATTCACCAAGTTAATAATCCCAAGGCTCTTGAGACAAAGCACCACATTTGCAAGGTTGGTCCTTTGTATTTCAGGTACTGCATTATCTTCCAAATCATTCATGTAGTTATATGCACTGTACAATCGAAAGCACTTTCCAGGACCTGTTCTTCCAGATCGACCAGCTCGCTGGTTTGCAGAGGCCTTCGATATAGGAGTGACCATTAATGACTCCATTCCAGTCCGAGGGTTGTAAGACTTTATCTTAGAAAATCCTGGATCAATAACATATTTGATCCCGTCAATCGTCAATGATGTTTCAGCAATATTTGTAGCTAGGACAACCTTGCGAGCCCCTTCCGGAGTGGGCTCAAATATCTTGGCTTGTAATTCAGTTGGCAGGTTTGCATATATTGGGCAAATTATAAGCTCAGGAAATTTTGTCCCCAAACCCTTTATCCGGTGCTTAATAATCTCCTCTGCTGTTTCAATCTCCTCCTGCCCAGTCAAAAAGATTAAGATATCACCATCACCAGGTGATTGAGTTACATGGATCTGAAGAGCAGTGACTACTGCTGCATTCAAGTAATCGGCCTCTGGTGTTTTCGTGTAGTGTATATCGACTGGAAACCGCCTTCCAGGAATTTTAAAAATTGGAGCACAGTCAAAATAATCACTGAACTTCTCCGCATCTAGTGTCGCACTTGATATAAGCAACTTTAAGTCAGGCCCAAATCGAGCAATATCCTTAACCAACCCAAACAAAATGTCAGTTGATAGTGTTCTTTCGTGAGCCTCGTCGAGCATGATTACACTATAGCTTGCTAGATCAGGTTCTCCAACGAATTCTCGTAGCAACATCCCATCAGTCATATATTTCAAAATCGTTTTTTCAGAAGTGCAGTCTTCAAAACGAATGGAGTAGCCAACCTCGTGACCAAGTTTGACTCCTAATTCATCAGAAACACGTGCAGCAACACTCATTGCAGCAACTCGGCGAGGTTGAGTACATCCAATCTTCCCACGTTTGGTGTAACCCGCCTCGTGTAGATACTGCGGTTTCTGGGTAGTTTTGCCAGAATCCGTTTCTCCGACAATAACAAGAACTTGATGATCATTAACAGCTTTGAGCAAATCATCCCTGTAGGGGTAAATGGGCAGAATCTTCCTGTCCTCCTGAAGTTTTTCAAGCGCCAATTTAGCCGTAGATTTCTGTCTTGACTCAATGGGAGGTTCCTGTTCAACATTAACACCATCCATTACTGATACTTTTATGAACTCAATTTGATCTCCAAACACAAATTGATAGTCCTCAGATCTTGGCTTTCCATTTTTCGATCCAAATGTAAGTGTTGCCTTCCCAATCTGATGTTCTTCCCATGCTTCTTGTTCCACAAAAGAGTTCATCTTTTCAGCAGCATCTGGATCCCTAACGTAGCTTTGCAACTGAAAATCTCTTTTTCTGATTTACACCACCTTCAACATCATAGGCATCAGGCATTTTATATTCTCCCATGACATCAGTATCTTCTGATTGATTCTTAACTTGTTCATATATTTTTTGCTTATATCTCAGTTCGCATTGCTCCACTTGTGTCAATTTCACTTTCTCAAAACAATATTGCTCATCTTCTATATCGTCTTTGAGTTCCTCTACCTTCTTCTTCTCCCTTTTCTTTAAGTATTCTTGTCTGGAGAGTTTCCTTATAGTTGCAATATCATTTCGCTCTAACGCATCAGACCTCCTGATGGCCTCTTCTTCCTCCTTCCTTGTTATTTTGGCTCTACCAACTTTCTAGTCGCTGCAGCATCTCGCTCTCTCATATGTCGTTCCAACTCTTTCCTCTCTCTTTGGTCCCGAAGTATTTCTTCCTCTTCTGACTCGGAGTTATCATTGTCATCTTGTTCTTGGGAAGTTCATCTCCTAACGCGTCTTTCACCCTCCACATTCCTAATTACCTCGTCATCATCTTCGTCTTCATGGGTCTCAACCCTCCTCCTGAATTTCTTTTTACAGGTAGACTCTTTCCTAGTCTGAGAGGGCATAGAACTAGTTCCCTCGCCAACATTATTGTCATCATCATCAGGCTCCAAAAGTGTATATGTTTTTTGCTTTCTCGCCAACAATGCAGCCTCCTTTTCTTGTTGTAAATACAGATTTGGCCCTGTCGTCATACGCTCGACTCTAGCAAAAATTTCTTGAGCAAACACCCGTATTTCGTCGGAGGAAGACATTCCCATATCAACAAGCTGATTTGTTAGTAAAGATGCACCCAGACAATTTGGGAGCGAAAGTATTGCGAGACATAAGCTCAATTGGTCTGGATGTATGCCTAGGTGTTGGGCGAGTTTTTATTTTATGACGTAAGCCAAGAACCTTTTCAAACTAAGAAATAAAATTTCTAAATAAATCCTTAATTTAATACCAAAGAAACACAAAAGTCAAATTGTTATTACATTCAAAAAGCTTAAATACTTAAAAGTCAAACAATTTTTTTTTCTTAGCCCTAATTTTTACTCTCTCTCTTTGTCTTCTACTGCATAAAGGAAAAAATTATCAATTTGCAATTCTATAAAATCAAAACGCATCATCCTTCATGATTTGCTCTGGTTCAACGTTTCTGATGGTAGGTTTCTTCTTTGTTTTTCTTTCTTTTCAAGTTATTTTGCTATTTCACTTTAGTTTATAAACTTATACTCTCTTTTTTTTTCCAAAGTCTTACTATCTTTTGACATGAAACAGTTTTGATTAGTTTTTTAGTCAATTACTTATTCAAATTTGCATTTTAAGATGAACTAGTTCTATATACATTTCACTTCTTCTATATTTTCTTCAAATTTCTATAATTTTGTGTAATTTTATCTTTTTAATATTTATTTTTATAATATTAATATATAAAATATTAAAAATTAAAGATCCATAAGCTTAAGCGTAGTGCTTCGAAGCTAATAGTCTATTCGGCCAAGCTGGATATATCAGTTTATTTTGAGAAGTGCTTTTGAAAAAAGTACTTTTGGAGAGAAACAGTCTGTGTTTGGCTAATCACTTTNGTCCCCTGATTGTGTACAATCTGCAAATGTGTTCTGCTTTTTAGTACTGTCATTTTGTAATTTGCAAATGGACGTTCTGTTTCTGTAAGTCTTTAACTGGACAGGTGCAATGGACGTTCTGTTTCTGTAAGTCGTTAACTGGACAGTGGACATTACGGCAAACTGGACTGGCAGTTGGCACTTGGCCATCCCTTTCTTTGTACCCTAACGATTTTGTTAACAACTTAACAAATAGTAGGTTTTGTTAACAACTTAACAAATAGTTGATGCCACCATCTTTCTCTGTTAGGGTTTCTGTATGAATTTGGTTAATGACTTAATGTCTCTTTTTTTGCTAGAATTTGGTTAATGGTTAATTTGGTCAAGGAGTTACATTAGTAGGTAGAATTAGTAGTCGATTACCATAGGTAGAATTAGGCCGATAAACCGCCCGATAACCGCCCGATAAGAGGTAAACCGATACCAATCCGCCCGATATCTTATCGGGTGGCTAACGGATTAATACATTTAAAAGCCGATAACCGATAAGCCAAACCGTTAAGAGTAAATAACCGCCCAATCCGCCCGATAAGCAGCCCTACTTTGAATCACTTTTGAGTAATAATTTGTGTTTGGCCAAACTTTTCAGAAAGTACTTTTAAGTATCAAATTATGAATAAGGACATGAATAGATTTACTTAATACTCCCTCCGTTGACTTTTACTTGGCATCTATACTAAAAATAGATTTTCATTTTTACTTGTCACTTTACGCATATCAAGAGAAGACAACTTTTTTTTCTGTTATACCCACAGTATTTATTACTCATTTGAAATCATTTTCTCAAATTCAATAAAATATACATCAATTAATATGGGTATCATAGTAAATTATGCACTTCATTTATTATTTCTTAAGAGCGTGAAAAGTTAATACGTACCAAGTAAAAGTGATCGGAGGGAGTAGTTAATATTATAAGTAAATAAATAATCTCAAAAAAAATGTATTACATGCAATAATTAAATCTTTTCATTTACTTAAGTAAAATATGAAAAATTAATTTAAAAGTACTTAACTCTTTTAATAAAAGTTAAATATATTAAAACCATTCAACAAAATATAAAAATATTCATCCCTAAAGTCACTATATATTAGAAAGTTATCCTAAAAATAATAAGAAATATTTATACATTAATATCCTAAGTATTAGGTTTAACAGTTATTTTGGTACATAGTATATTTTGTTAAGGGTATTCTTGGTCAGAAGAAAAGTCAAAACTGCTTCTGCTTCTGCTTTTGGGAAGAAGCTACTTTATAGCCTGTTTGGCCAAACTTTATTTTGAGCCAAAAGTGTTTTTTTTGGCCAAAAGCACTTTTGGTCAAAAATTGAGGTGTTTGGCCAAGCTTTTGGAAGGAAAAAAAAGTGTTTTTGAGGAGAAACATAAGGTTTTGAGAAGCAGAAAGTAGCTTCTTTCCAAAAACACTTTTCTAAGAAACACTTTTGAGAAAAATACACTTAGAAGCAGTTTTCAAAAGTTTGGCCAAACACTAATTACTATTCAAAAGTGCTTGTCAAATTAATTAGCCAAACACAAACTGATTCTCACCAAAAACACTTTTTTTAAAAGTACTTTTGAAAAAAATACTTCTCAAAATAAGCTGATTTTAGAAGCTTGGCCAAACAAGCTATTATTCTGCTTCTCAGAAACTGTTTCTGCTTCTTCCCAAAAGCACTTTTTTTCTCCCAAAAAAGCTTTGCCAAACATCTCAAGTTAGGAGAAAAAAAAAGTATTTTTGGCCTCTTGAGAAGCTTGACCAAACAGGCTATCATCGCCCCATATCAGATAAAGCGCTTTGTTTCACGCTCGCGCTTTTTAGAACTCTGGCCAGGAGCAACTATGTTTACATGATTTTTAATTTCGATCCAAATTAATATCTTGTGGTTTAGGAATGGGAAAATTGCGTGGCACCCTATTTGGTCGCTCCCATTTAACCTATACCTGTTTTTTTTTAAAGTTTTAACTTGTACCCACTTTTTAAATAACTTCAGTTCCCCTTTCCCTCACTGAGCTGAAGTTCACCAGTTAAGCTGAAGTTCGCCAGTTATAAAAACAAAACTTCAGCAGCTCTAGAACTGAAGTTCCCAAGTTATAAAGATAACAACTTCAACATACGGGGCTGAAGTTTTGTCTTTGTAACTGGAAAACTTCAGCTCCGTATGCTGAAGTTGTTGTCTTTATAACTTGGGAACTTCAGCCCCGTATGCTGAAGTTCCCCATTTACAAATAGAGCTGAAGTTCCCCAGTGTAACTGGGGGAACTTCAGCCCGTATGCTGAATTTTTTGTCTTTATAACTGGGGAACTTCAGCCTCGTATGCTGAAGTTTCCCAGTTATAAAGACAAAAACTTAAGCATACGGGCTGAAGTTCCCCAGAGTCTATTAGAATGCTGAAGTTTTGCGTGATTGCCTTTGCTACTTCAGCCCCGCATGCTGAAGTTATGCGCAAAAGCGGGTATGGATGTAATTTTTTTACAAAGCGGGTATAAGTTAAAACGTGACACAAAAAGTAGGTACGGATGCAAAAGCCCCTTTAGGAATTTGATTTGGTCCTAATTGGGTGTAATTACAAAGTTTAGCATATTTATTTGGCCAAGTAATTACTTGGTCAACATGAAATTTGATGTGATTGAAATGTAAATTACACTCTTCAATTCTCAAGAGAAAGGTGAGAATTAGTGATAAGGTAGTGTAACTCTTCCAATCGTTTTTTGTTTTTATTTTTATTTTCGAATATATTAACTACTATTTTTTTATAATATTTCTTTTTTATTTCTCTCGCTCTCATTTCTTAACCTTCCAACGTGTTAATTATGGTGTGCTTTCATATAATTTTGCAACCTCTCTTCCTTTTCTATTTTCTTTATTTTCTTAGTTGTTAAACATAATTTCGTATGTTACTAGCTTTGTTTTCTACTCATTAGTATGGAATAGTAATTCAAAAAATACCTCCTGAACTTATATTTATCCTTTTATTATTTTAAAAGTACCTTCCTCAGACCCCGTTTGTGGGATTACACTCGGTTTATTGTCGTTATAGTTGTAACTAAAAAGTACAACAAATTATGAATTTAATATTTTACTCATTTAAGTTGGTAAAAACTTTAATTCGTAATTGAAAACTATATTAATTTATTTTAAGTTAAAATGTTATTTTTTTGAAAAATAATCCAGATACTGATAATTCTTTCCGATATTAGTTATCAATTTATAATTATCTTTTTAAATTACAATTTAAATATCTAATTATAAATAATATTTAGCTTTTCTTATATATAAATTTTTTATCACACATTAGTGAGTAAGTAAGAACTTAAATCGTTACTGAAATCTAATTAATTAATTTAAGTAATAATATTATTTTATTTGAAAGATACTTCCTATTTTTACAGTATTATTATAAATTTATAATCATTTAATATATATTCTAATATGTTAATCTGAAAAAAGTTTACTTGATTATGTATTCGCATTCTCTCAAAACAAATAGGTTATTTAGTTACTAATTATCAGAGTATGTAATTATACAGTCAGGTAATTACACATGGCTTTCCAAGCCGACGTAAAGGTAACTATTCGAAAATTCCTACACACTCGATGAGGAAAAGGTGTAACATGTTGTACCATTAACTATATTAGTATCTATTTGTTTCTTTATTCATATATCTTAAAACGCCACATGAATGGTCGCATGCACTACGAGCATGGGAGGTTATTTTTGAAGATATTTTTCATTACAATGCAAATTTGGAAATCGATTAATACAGGTCACTTGAACTTTTGTTGAAGACTAATTTAATATTGGAGTTAGAAAAAATTATTCAGGATTTGGTTTTGATTAGTTTTTCTAAGTAATATGTAGATATGTTTTTTAGTCTTAGGATTTTTATTTCTACTTAAAATAAGTTTTGTGTTATTATAAATAAGGGGTTTGGTGAAAGGTTTCCAACCAACGGAATTGTTAAAAAGTTCTTGTGAGTTTGGTCGAGATGTTTGTGTGTAAAAAAATTTCACTTAGGATTTCAAAGATCTCTAATATTTATGTTAATGAAATTTATTACGCTTTGCTAAACAATAAAGAAAAAGAAGGGTGGACAACTAGAGATGAGAAAACAAGTGAAAAGGTCTTTGTTGCGAAGACGGTTTGGGCAAGCCAGAGCAAGACTTTTCTATGAGAATATCTCCTACTTCAAATAGAGAAAATCCCTGGAATTCTCTGATGCCGGGAAATCAATCAAAAAAGAGAAGTGTTCACCTTGCGGTATATGCAAAGTGTTTTAATTGTAAAACA
This sequence comes from Nicotiana knightiana, assembly GCA_005239525.1. Classification (NCBI taxonomy): domain Eukaryota; kingdom Viridiplantae; phylum Streptophyta; class Magnoliopsida; order Solanales; family Solanaceae; genus Nicotiana; species Nicotiana knightiana. The sequence goes on along the minus strand of ML390087.1, from coordinate 15,631 downwards.
TCTGGACATAAGTAACGAAAGATTGTAGGTTTTGCAAATATGTCACAACAGAGAAGAAACTTTTTTTCTGAAAATTGGAGAGAAATGCTCCAAAGAAAAGTTAATGAAAGATAATTGTGACAAGTGTATCAATCAATAACTGAAAGTTGATCACAAATGCGACGATTAAAAAATTCCAATCTTTATCTGTATGGAGTTTCTCTCAAGAATTATTTTCAGTCACATCTCTTCTACTAGAAATGGGATCCCATAAAGACTAGAAAATCACGCTCAATGTTATCCTATCTATTTTTCGTATATGACTTAACCCTAATGGCAAGGCTTGTTAGGTGTGTGTAAACAAAGTCCTACATAGAAAGTACAAAAAAAAATAAGTTACTTATAAAGAGTTATATATTTTTAATGGTGTGGGGATTTTTCCGTACAGGCTTGACCTAAAACGGACGATATCACACCATGTTAAAAGTATATTTGGACTAATATAACCCAACAACTGGTACCAGAGCTTGTCGTTATATTTGATTGTGTTGATTATCTATTTGAATGGTGGAGGCAAATATGAGCAAGATGTTGTGTTTAAACGGCAGTAATAATTACATTTGGAAAGGCAAGATAAAAGATCTTCAATTTGTCAAGAAAATGCATTTACCTGTGTGAGCATTTACAGGTCTGTGGTTATATTAGACAATTGGTTGAATATAACGTTCGAAATCATATTGTGAATGAGACACAAGTTAGAAGTTTGTGGGAAAAACTCGAGACACTTTATGCTTCGAATACTAGCAATAATAAGTTGTTCTTGCTTAAACAATTGATAAATATTCGATACAAAGAGGGGATTCTTATTTCTGATCATATAAATGATTTTCAGGGTGTGCTAGACCAGCTGTCTGGACTGGGGTGTAAGATTTGATGAAGAAATATAGGGACTCTAGTTGTTGAATACTTTGCCCGACTCTAGGAAAACTCTTCTGGGTTTCTTTGACTAATTTTGCTCCCAGTAGTGTTGTAACTATGGAATTATGGTAAGAGCGGTGTCTTGAATGAAGACATGAGAAGATCTCAAACTTCGTCTTCTTCAGATTCACACTCCGATGTTTTGGTTACTGAAGACAGGGGGAGAAGCAACTTCAGAGGTCAGAATGACAGAGGCAAAAGTAGAAGCAAGTCGAGGTTCGGGTAAAGGATTGTTACATGTTATCATGTAACAAGGAGGGGCACATTAAGAAGTTCTATTTCAAGCCTAAGGGAGAAATGAAACAACAAAGGAAAGACGGCGACAATGAAAATCGTGTTGCTACCGTTGTTGATGATGATCTTCTTTTTTTCCCACGATGAAGATGTCATTAGTTTTGTTCATGATGAGACTAGCTGGTTTGTGGATTCGGGTATCACTTCTCATGTTAAGCCAAAGAAGGAATACTTTTCTTCTTATACTCCAAGTAACTTTGGATTCATTATTGGATTCATTCGATGTTGTCGCGTCTTGTTTCTTGTTATTATTGTGGTACTTATGCTTGTCTGAACCGAGGGTCTATTGGAAACAGTCTCTCTACCTCCACAAAGGTAGGGATAAGGTCTGCGTACACACTACCCTCCCCAAACTCCACTATGTGAAATTATACCGAGTATGTTGTTGTTGTTATTGTTGTACTGCATGCAACTTTGGAAAGTTAAAAATGGGCAATGATGGTGAGGTTGATGTATTTGGCATCTGATACTAGTTGTTGGAGCAAAACGGCCCAAAGATACTCTTAATATGGTGTGATATTGTCCGTTTTGGATTAAGCCCGCATAGTTTTCTCCAACATGCCTCAAACCATTAAGAGTATCAAATTCCTTATAAGTAGAATCTTTTTTTTTTCTAATTTTCATGTGGGACTTTGTTCACACATGACTAACTAGGAAAACTGACACGGTCACGAGAACCCTCACTAATTTCAACTTGCCAGTAGGTCAATGATTTCACTTTTCTAAGTCTAAAATCATTTTCTCTGCAAACATCAAGGATGAATAGGCGAATTAATGCCATCTCGAATACGCTATCTATCAAGGCAAGTCAAGAGTTTGGTAAGTACCTGTGCTTCCAACTCATAAGGAATTTCAGTTATTGATAATCTTAATACAAAATTAGCTGACTGGAAGACCAACTTTAGAACATGGCAGGTCGCACTAATTTGGCTAAATCATCTCTTAATAGTATTCCGAATCATGTCCTTTTAAATGTTTATTTGTCTTAGATTTTCATATCTCTAGCTTCCGTCTCAATGAAATTGCGTCTTCAAGTTGATGTGGTCACTTCCTGATGAAGTTATTGGATTCAACACTTTACTATTTATACTTTTTAAAGTAAAGGGAATTGGTTAGTCATCATATAGGAGGAAAACACTTTTGTACTCTATCTAAAATCTCTATATTCATCATGAACATTTAGTCAACCGGTTCATGCAAGTATACTATACGAAAATATTACAAACTTAGAACAAAAAAGAAGTTTCAGTTAAAGTATTGCTTCCGAAAATGATGGGGAGGAAGAAAGAGGAAGACAAACCCCAAGGATCAACACTAGGGAAAATACTGAAAAACTATATATAGGAATAAAGAAAGAAAAGAATACATAAAGGGCTAAGTGTGTGGGAAAGGTAATCGGTCTTTTAATGATCCTGGCAATCGTCGCCTCATGAACTAAAAGGTTTGGAGCAAAATAGAAGAAATCTTAATTTCGAGGAAGCCTCAAAACCATTTTCATTGTGAACTGTGTAGCCAATGTCCAATCTAAAGATGGAATCATTGGACAATTCAGTATTAAATTAACTTTAACAATGATAGGAATGGATTCAATGGTTTAAATTAAGTTGTAACACAAGTATCAATCATGTAATAAGGTATTAAGGAATGTGTAATTGGAAGTAGAGGAGTCATGTGCTGGAATATTCGTGCATTAGGTTATGGAGAGAGTGTACTAGAATGTTTGAGCATTAGGTTTTGTCCACGGACCCTACACAACAGTTCAAAGTGTTCCTAAGTACTTGGTGCAGCATTGAACAATATGAGTTGCGGTAGTGGTCCATATATCATCCATTTCTGAGTTTAGGAGACAATGAAAACAAATCCAGTAAACAAGTAAGGATTTATCTTATATACACAGCAAGTGCAAATGTTTTTTTACACTATTAATGTATTTTAACTTGTCGTAGCAGGTAACCTGCCTTATTTTTCAGCGATACTGAACTTACTTTGTTGTATCTTCTTCTAATACTAAGAACTTGCCATTTGTCTAGTTGAAGATGCCCCTTGACCTCTTTTAAAAGTTGTTGTAAAGAGTAATAGAAGGTACCGTTTACACCAGACAAGACTAACTTAGCTAAAAAAAATCCCCACTTAGGTGACATAATAACATACGAATTCATTTACCATGGATAGCAGTTAAATTGAAAATTATTAATATAAAAATAGAGTTTGTGCATAACTGCATATAGATAGAAATCAAACTTACTTAGGTTTCTTTTGTGACGATGTGGACTAATTAAACGAAAGAATAGTTTGGGTATTTCAATATTACCTAGATGAAATATAGGTAAGAAGGCAACCAAAACATGATTCTAGCTGAAACATAACACGAACTTATATACCTGATCTGGTTGCTAATTCCCTTTGTAGTAATGAAAGCATGACTAATTTGGAGGTATTTCTTCCGGCAGTCAAAGTTGATTCGTTGAATGCAGTATATTGTTCGGAATCTATAAAATTGCGGTCGGGGCATATTGGACCCACCAAAAATAGTGTATTTTCTAGGAGGATCCGACACGGGTGCAACAACATTTTCGAAGAGTCTAAAAAAACATAGTATAGCATACACGGATATCCACACACCAAAGATTAACAAAGAAAAGAAGGAATACTAGGGATTTTATTGACAACAACGTTTCAATATAAAGTAAATTTGGGATCGATTATATAAATGATGACGGTTAATGTCGATCTATTTAAGTTAAAGTTATTTTATTGACAAACATAGTAGGGGTAGTAACATTTTCTGAGAACACATGGTACTAGTACATATCTGCCCAAAAGATTTGTTACAAAGGAAACAGCCCAAGAGTATGGCCATCCTAAGCAAGACAGTGAGCATGAAATCAAGTAGTAACTTGACAACGGGCTCCAAACTTTGCTTTGAAGTTCACATATATTATACCTCTTTACAACTCTAAACAAATCAAGAAACTCAGTTTCCTTTTAACTTTGTCAGTCAATCATCCCTAGCTTTATTATTTTTTGTCAACTGATTAATGCTTATTTTATCAAGTTTATGGAAAAGAATGACTCTGACGACATGTACTTTTAACGAAATATTAAAATTTCACACTACGTATAGGATGACGAAGCATAATTTTGCTTCAACTACTGAAATAACAAACCCAAAATAAGTAACTACAAACGTGATTTATATACTCTAGTACTCCTCATTTACCTTGGCTTGTCTTCTTATCATGATGGACAAGTTAAACTCAAGGAAATTAAAAACTTTGGTCCTAAGAAATTGATCTTATTTCCCTTTTTGATTATCGCATGACGTGAACAAAACTTGGACGAAAAATGGAATATAGATCTTTATCTTGAGTGAATCATAAAATGCCACTCTCAACAGGAATCTCTTAACTAGGGTTAAGTTGCTAGGTAGATGGAGAGTACCTAGCTTGGAGAAGTAAATTATGCTTAGGAAGGATCTCTTCATGAATTAGATGTTTACAAATGAGAAGTCATTAGTTTCCTTATAATTTTAAACTTCAAAATGTCATTTTAATTAAGCAGTAAGTCATATAAAGAACTCTAAGAAAACCTATATATATCATGTATAAAATAAATTCTGCTGAATGCAGATTTTCTAGGTACAAAGATGAGATCTGATGAAATGATATATGCAAAAAAAATAATATCTCATGACTATAAACAAATAATTGGGACTTAAACTCAATCTGGTGGAAAATGAAAGGAACAAAATTGAGAGAAATAATAATTAATTAAAAACCATGGAAAAGTAAGAAAGAGATGGTGGTACCTAGAGCTGGCAAATTCATAGAGCTTTCCTCTTGGAGAAAAGATAAGCAAACCAACCTCAGCATCACATAGTACTGAAAGTTCAAATGCTTTCTTTAGCAAACCATTTCTGCGTTTAGAGAAAGTAACTTGTCTGCTTGTGGCGTTCTCTATACGCCTCATCTGAGTTTTTCCTCTCACCATCTCTCTTCTGTACAAGATATTAAAATCACCCAAATATAAAGAAGAAGATGTTAGTGCCAAATTACAATACAAAACAAGAAAGTATATATTCCTGTTTGTTCAAGTATAAGGAATATAAAGGACATCAAGTAGAAGAATTATGGACAGTTATATTCCAATAGATGAAGAAAAGAATTGTAAAAAAGATATGAAAATCAAATTAGTGTATGTTGGAGGAGCAATGAGGACTTACAAAATTGGCAAAAAAATCAGGAAGCTTTTTGCTTGCAGGTATGAGGAAATATAGAAGTGAAGCTAAAAAGGGGAAGTCCCAAATCTGATGTGTGTATTTGGAAGAACAACCTGAAAGGGTAATAGGTGCTAATTTTGCTCTTTTCTCAGCCCCAAATTGTGGTATATTATCAAAATGGAAAGAAAAGGACAACGCCAAATACTTTACTTTCCTTATGGCTTATGCTTCTTAAATTAGGATGTGATTTTTATACACTATAGCGTAAAGAATTTTTGTATTATCAAGTATAATTTAAACTATTTTAACAAATTATCTCTCTTATTTTTTTTTTTTGATAATTCACTTATTACAAACAGCTACTCCATTTATAATTACTCTTTATTTATTCTATTAGTGTAAAAAATTGATATTATCAATGCACAAAAATTAAACACTCGTTATTCATTAAGGAGTTATTTGATATAATGGTGGGATATTTCATGATATTAGTTATCCCGTCTTCTATATGGAATAGCTAAGCCTATCATTTTAATGTAAAAGTTTTTCCAAAATTAACTAATACCCTAAATTAAATATGGGATAAAGTTAATCCCAAACTTTATATCGGGATTATTATTTTTTTATCTCATGTATTAAATTATGACCCCTAAGTATACTCTCTCTCTCTTTTTCTTGAGGTCCCCCCACAAAATTGAGAAAAAAGATAAAAGAAAGAAAAATCAAGAGAATTAAGAATTGAGTGAAAGACCAAAACATCATCTTTCATTACTTTATGCTAGTTTTGTAAACCTACAAACTTAACCCAAAAGAGAAAAAAAAAAAGAATATTAGACGTGTGCACATATTAAACCATGTTTTGGAGGGATATAGCCAACCAAGCAATATATTGCAAGACAAAGAATTGAAGTAAACAGTGATATAACAGTGGAAAGTTCGTACAACGTTAAATTCCATCAATATGTCAATGTCAAAGAAGAGTAGTATGTACGTCCCAATGAGAAATCGAAAACGCATAGGTTCTTTGAGGAGTTTTTATTCGTACAACTTTTCTGTGTTGTATAGCTGTTTTAGTCTTGATGTGAAAAATCTGATCTATTTCCTTTCCTTTTTCTAGCTTTTGTGGAGGTGAGCAGAGCGTACTGTGTCTCAGTGTCAAATGGCTGGCATTTCTTGATCACTTCATCCTCAACTATCTTTTCCTTTTCTTTTTTTTGTGGAAAATATCCTCACTTTACAGAGTAAGGGAATATACTAATATAGTTTTCTTTTCCAAAAACAGTAACCGAAGGGACTGTATTCTATGAGGGGGAATATTCTACTCCATTTGTGTAAAAGACTTCCCTAATTCTAGATCCTAAATAGGTTGATATTTGTACCATAAGTAACCATTATGAATTCTTTTGTTCTTCTTTTTGGCCCAAGGACATTGAATAAATTGTTCACACCATCGGTGTCTTCATAAGCGTTACTTACATAAATCAGTTTATATTATTAAACAGCAATAATTACGCCTCAATTCCGAACAAATTAGTTCGATCTGATTAAATACATTTTTCCTCCCATTTATGCCTTGTATGATGAGGATAATACCTTAGAAAAGAACTAGAGCACTAATATTGGGGCCAGGAAATAATACCTGACCAGGAAGCTATTTCGCTTATTTTCTATCACCACAAGTAGAAAAGGAATAAAGAAAAATATAAATTTACTTCGAACTTACATCTTTGACAAACAATAACATTTATTTCTAAAACAGATTAAAGTTGGAAGAGCAAAAATACATGTGATATATCGAATTGAAAATAATGGATTGTAAACTAGTGTTTTAAACCAACAATAGGGAAAGATGAGGATAGGTTTATGTCCCGTGATATTTAGCTTAAAGTATAAAAATTCCTTTTTTTTAGAAATTTGGACTTTTTCCGATGATGGATTTTGTGGACAGCTTTCTTCAGGGATTAAGGTGCTGCCACGACCCAAAGTCATTCATGTCGTGATGGCGCCTATCTCAATACTTGTCAAGCCGACAACCTCAATAAACCACAATTTCTTTTAAGTTTGAAAGCATAATATTTAAATTCAATACAAAAATCTCACTAATACTGACATAAAACACTCCCAAAACTCGGTGTCACTGAGGACATGAGCATCTAATGATAACAAAGTCTAACTGATAACAATATTGTCTGAAAATATAGAACAGTATAAGAATTGAAAGGAAAGAGAGTCAAGGTTTGCGGACGTCAAGCAGCTACCTCGATAGTCTCCAACAGAAATAGCTCCGAAAAACTAGCAACTGCCGTGTCCGGTGGATCTGCACACGAGGTGCATGGTGTAATATGAGTACAACCAACTCAGCAAGTAACAATACTAAATAAAGGACTAAAAGTAGTGGCCAATTACAAGTAATTTCCAACATAAGAAGGTAGGCATGCTTTCAAGTTCAACATCTAAGGCCAAAACAGTAATTTCATATCAAATTCAACTGAAACAGAAGATAATATCTCTCAAAAAATTTCAAAACAGTGATATGTGATAACGGAAGTAAAACAATAATGAAATCAATGCATCCCCTCGGAGCAACATTCACTCAGTCCTCACATTCACTCCAACCTCACAATCACTCTACACTCGGCACTCAACACTCGCACTCAGTAGGTACCAGCACTCAATGGGGGCGTGTACAGACTCCGGAGGGCTCCTTCAGCATAAGTGTTATAATTCGTACGGACAACTCACGTACTAGTATAATATCTGGATCCGTCCGGACAACTCACGTGCTAGTATAATATCTGGATCCGCACGGACAACTCACGTGTTGCACAGACAACTCACGTCACTACAAGAAAAATTAGAATTAGCTACGGACGCCGCCGCTAATCTATCGCTAAAACGCTCGTAGCTAGCAGAATTTCTTGATAATCATGAGAGTAGCGACGGATATTTCTATTTAGCTACAAATAGAAATACAAGAGTATATCAAATCTGTTAAACAAAAATAGTTGCAAACATGAGTTTTAGACGATAACCAAACACATGTAAAATGTCATGGAAGTTCATGTGTAAAATTCCTATCACTCTATTGCATTATCATGAAGTTGAGACGTCTTCTTCATGTCAATTATAAAGGGCCCTCCTCCGTTAATTATGCCTATTACAAAAAGGCACACATTTAATATGACGCCGTGCCTATTACAAAAAGGTACGAGTAGTCTAAAGCATTCTACATACAAAACTCAGAGGTAAAACTAAAACCTCGAAACCAACAGTGGGCACAGCAACATACCGGAGGTACCAACCCCTATCCTTATCATCTCCAGGGGTTACCAACACTCTTTTGCTTCTAGCTGTCAGAGTAAAAACCCCTTCACGAAATAAGGTAAGAGAGTAGAGATGAATAAGATGGTTGAAAGTAAAAGGAACAGAGGCTAAAGAAGCCAAACTCCTAAGACATGAGACAACTCGCCACACAAGCGGACCAACTTGTCCTAAGTAGATATTGAAAAAACGGAAAAATTCAATTATGACTAGGTCAATGGGGGGTCTAAACCCTAGAGTGAAAGGGTACGTATAAAAAAAAGAATATCCCATCTTGTAAGACGTTATTCTTTGATTACTATTCGGAATATAGACAGGGAAATCAGGCCTCCAAAAGCACTCCCTACGAACAAGGGAAATCTACCCTCAGTTATAAGGTTTGAATACCTTTCGACACTTTCAACAGAATTAGATTGATCTACAAGAACTTGACTATCCCTAGCAAAAACAAACTCAGCAGGGACAATTTCATCAACTCCAGGTTCACGAAGGCGTTCGCCTCTACCTGTAGACAAAGACCGAGAAACCCTAAACCTGGGAGAATCTAGATATCTAGTGAAAGGAGAAGGAACTATCTAAGAAGAAGAGGAGCCCCTCGAAGGAGTGGATCCTAAACTTCTAAGTCTACCACCCCTCCGACTCCTAGTCGGAGTAGAAGATGGCATTAAACTTTCAATATCTATTACTCCTTGAGGTTGGTTTGAAGAAGACATGTTTATAAAGGCAAGAAGAAAGTTATTTACAAAAGACAAAGTTACAAAAGTGTTTCGCGGAAGAAAAGAAAAGAAGAAAGGTATTTATACTTGAGGACAACCGTCAAACATGGGAAAAAAGATAAATAATGATGAAAAGTCATAATTGAAGATGTCACTTCGGGACTGGCACAGCCGCAAAAAGTCCTAAAAGGTGCCGAGTAAATGCAAAACTAATCCAAAAAGGACACGTGGTATGAGCATTAAATGGAAGTGACAAACTACGCTTATGGTGCAGAGAAGGATACAATGATTCGAGGAAAAGCGGCGGCAAAATATTCCTGCCATAAATGAATATCCACTTACCAAATATTAATCGTTAAATATATGGTAAGTGGGGGAACTATATGTATTGGTAAAAAAGAGTTTCACATGTAAGCCAGCAACTCAGCCAGTCACGTGGACACAGGAAAACACGACAGCTGGATGTGATTCTTTGAAGAGGTACGGAACAAAGAGGGATGATTCAGTAAACCCTCGAGCTTATCAGCCACGGGAAACTCAACCTGATCAAAACAGGGGAGAGGCACAGTCAGAATGAATCTAGACAAAGCTACGGGCAGATTCAAAGACCCACAATTGATTACTCGAACGTTATGTAACCGTACCTCAATTACCGTTATCCTTTGTAACGCCCCATTAATGTCATAATTAGTCGTTAATGAGCAACCATAGCAAGAGTTGTACCATATAAGAATCTCCTATATAAGGGAGGGGAATACAGCTTGTAAAGGCATCTGATTCTCGAATATAATTGACTTCGCTTTTCTATATATCTGCAATATTGTCTGTTATTCATTTTTCTCTATTTCCTTGATTATCAGTAACCCTTGTTCATCTTAAAAATAGCTTTAATCAAAGGGTCTAATTCTTTGGATAAACAACTTACTCAGTACATGGAGTCGGTTGTACTGATGCTACACCTGCACTTCTTTATGTTATGCAGATTATGGTACTAGACCCGGTGGGCAGTGATCGAGGGGGTATCCTTGAGTCCACAGGCGACACTGAGGTAATCCTGCAGGCGTCCGCAAGCCTTGGCGTCACCATCTATTTCCCTCCTTCTGTCTTATCTTATATTTCTAGACAGCTACACTTGTTTATTTCAGACATATGTTTTTAGTAAAACTTAGACTGTCCATGAAATTGTGACACTAGTTCTGGGGGTATGTTTAAGGAAGTCTCGTGAGATGTATTATTTAAGTTGTTGAATTTCTTATCTTCCGCATTCTTATTTCTATAGTTCTTGTATTTAACTTTTTAAATGCTAAATAACAAAGGAATAAATCAGAATATCCAGTAACGTTGGCTTGTCTAGCGGGTTCAACGTTAGACGTCATCACGGCCTGAAGGTGGGATTTCGGGTTGTGACAAATTAATTCCATATGAAAATAATAATTTTCCAACAAAATCCGAAATTGCACTCAAAATCACCCATGGGTCCCACACCTCGGAACCCAACAAAAGTTACAAAATATAAACGCTCATTCAACCACGAGTCCAACCATATTAATTTTACCAAATTCCAACATCAACTCGACCCTCAAATCTTCAAATTTAACCAAGAGGGTTTTTTAAATTTTCCAACTGAAATCACCAATTAAATGCTAAAAATAGCAATAGATTCTGGTACTTTGACCAAAATTGAGTTAAGAACATTTACCCCATTGTTTTTCTTAAAAATCTACCAAAAATTGCTTAGAACTTGAGCATTGTGCCAGGTGCTTCCTTACTCGCGAACGCGGAAGCTTCCTTGTGTTCATGAAGCACAAAACATCACTGCCCATAATTCCTCTTATGCAAACGCGAGGGACCAGTAGCGAACGCGGAGCTTTTCGTGCCTGACCCTTCGCCAATGTGTGCACCACTACGGGATCGCGTATGCTAAAAGCCTGTTGCCCCCCACCCCACCCCAATTGCTCGTTCCTATACGCGAACGCGTAGGTGCAGTGCTCCAAAGCTTCGCGAACGAGTGACCAACATCGCAAACACGTAGGCAAAAATATTTGTGATCTCCTGCTCCTCTACGCCAACGTGGGAAGTCCTTTGTGAATGCAAGGAAACTAGAAGCACCAGTTATCTGAACTTCAGCCATTTTCCAAGACCAAATCTCAATCTGTTAACCATCCGAAATCCACCCGAGGCCCCTGAGACCTGAACCAAATATACCAACAAGTCCTAAAATATCATATGAACTTAGTCGAAACCTCAAATCACATCAAACAACGTTGAAAACACGAATCATACCACAATTCAAGCTTAATGAAACTAAGAAATTCTAACTTCTACATTCGATGTCGAAACCTATCAAATCAAGTCCGATTGACATCAAATTTTGGACACAAGTCATAAATGATATAACAGTCCTATTCCAATTTCCAGAATCAGATTTCGACCCCGATATCAATAAGTCTACTCCTGCTCAAACTTCCAAACATAAATTTCTATTTTAGCCAAACCTTATTTAACTACGGACTTCCAAATAATTTTTCGGACACGCTCCTAAATGCAAAATCACCATACGGAGCTGTTGGAATCATCAAAACTCTATTCTGGGGTCGTTTATACATAAGTCAATATCCGGCCAACCCTTTCAACTTAAGTTTTCATTTTTGAGAATAAGTGTCTCAATTCATTCTGAAACCTCAACGGACCCAAACCAACTACCCTGGAAAGTCACATAACAATTGTAAAGCATAAATTGAGCAGTAAATAGGGGAAAGAGGCTGTAATACTCAAAATGACCGGCCGGGTCGTTACAGGTCCAATGGAAAAAAATCTTAAAATATTTTTTTTCTTTTTAGTTTTAGTTAGATAATAATCCCCCTCGAATTTTCTTTGTGCATCGATTCTTTTCCAGGGGATGTAACTTGAATCGGATAATTTTTTTATTTTTAGGATTAATTTTTTTTTAGGAGTAGCAAAAGAGATAAAATATAGACCGACATGTTAGATACCAACATATTTAGGCATGTGTTTGAGTAAGATTTTTCTCTGAGTGCTTTAGTAATGAATAAAATAACATACTTTTTGACACCTAAGCTCAGGGTTGTGACTCTTTATATAGCTTATTCTTATTTTGTCGTTCGCTATGATTTTGTCTGTCTTAGAGTATAATTGATCCATCTTGATAGATACTTGTGCCATGTGTGGTGAAGATTTCTTACATATATTCCTTGTTTTGCATCTTAATCTAGAACTTGCCTTGCATGTTATTATATTGCAGCGAAATAAAAGTGTTGCTTAGTTTAGAAAAAGATAATAGGCTTCTTTGTTATGTCTTGTAAATTTTAGCCTTTTCAAATGTTGTACCACTAGTTAGCCCTTTGAGCCTTTAGTCTTTTTTTTTGGAAGTCGTGTTGTTGCCTTGATTCTTTTTTATTTTTGAATCCCTAGTTTTTGCAGCATGATTCCTCGAGCACTATTGCTTAGACTATGATATTAATTGATAAATTTGAAGAAACTGATAATTAAAAATAGTTACCAATGATAGCTGAAAAGATGAAAATTCCCTTTTGAAAAAAAAATGTGACATGAAAAAAAAATTATTTAAAAAAAAATGTAAAAGTCTTGATATGAGGGAAGTACTTGTGAAACACTTGATGAAGAGAGGGACAAAAAATAAAATTAAGAACTGAAAATAATGGGTGATGAAGCCTAAAAGTGTAAAGTGCTTAGGGAAGTGTAAGTCACTATTATATAGTTCTCCTACCCATCCCTTAGCCAACATTACAACCCGTTAAAGTCCTATTTGATTTTGTTCGAGCATACTTAATTAGTAGAGATGTACATAATGGGCAAGCCTATGATTCTTTATGCATACGTGTGAATTCTTTGTGAGTGAGAGAGTTGTTCTTTGATAATAAGTCCTTAACTTATATTCATTCTTTGATTTGAGTGTATGGACTCTATTCTTGTGAGGGCACTCGTTTCATGATAGATATGTGATGTTATTAGTTTTATTTGACATAGTTGGAGCGAGCTAATTTGGTGAGTTAGAGTCCCACTCTGAGATTAGGATGTTAGAAGTTTGTTGTTAGTTCGAGACTTGTATATCTTGCACGATGATCAGGAAGTGTATACCTGATGGTTTGAGTTGCTATAGGGTCTAATTGTTAGTATCAACCGAAGTGGTGGTGTTGCTAGACTTGATTTATTGAGAGTGGTTTTAATGCTTACTCGAGGACGAGCAAGAGTCTAAGTGTGGGGTGTTGATGTTCCGCCAAAAATGTATATATTTAACCATTATTGCCTCTCATTATAGCACTTTTAATCATCTTTTGAGTATTAATTACATTACTTGGTGCTTAATATAACTGTGTAGGAATAAAGTTGTGTGAAGATGAAGAGATTTGGAGTAAAATTAAATAAAATATGGAAGAAAAAAAACAAAATTAAAAGAATAAAAAAGGGAGGACACCTTTTGATGTTTGTTCCCCAAATGAAAGACAAAAAAAAAGTAAAGGAAATACATTCCGAGCAAAGAATTAAAGAAGGCAAAGAAAATGTACCTGGCGGCAAAGAAAGAATTGGAGGCGGAAAACATTGATTTATGCGCCAAGGCTAGCGCTAGGCGTTGGTTTGGACGCTGGGGGCGAGGGTTTTTCATATTTCGTTCGGGACAAGGCTATTTCGGTCCTACACGGTCCCAACTCATATAAAAGGGGGTTTGAACCTAATTTGAGGGGAACTAACATACTTCGAAGGGGAATTTACGTGGGGGAACACACACCAAGTTTCAAGGAGGCTAAGGGACGGGTAGGAGAACTATAACGGGTTGTAATGTTGGCGATATCTTGAACCTGAGTATCGGGAACAGATTTGTTGTTAGGATAGGGATATACCTAATGATCTTGCTTGGTTACTATACGGGAATTATAACCATGTCGATTAATAAATCAGATAAATTAATTAGACAATTTAAGTGGAAGACTCAACAAGATTGTTAGCTAACCCATAACTCTAGAATATCGACTCCCATTGAATTCGTGTCTAATTTTACCGACTTGTTTCCGTTAATCTCTTAGTTTGCTACTCTAGATTAGTTTTAGTTAAATAATCACACATTAGAAGATTGCTTGAATAAATTAATTGTCTTAGTTTAATTTAATAAATATTTAATCACAAGTCCCTGTGGGTACGATATCTGGACTTATAATCCTATAGCACTTGTAGATCACATATACTTGCGTGTACGTTTGAGAAAAACACCCGTCCTCATGTATTCAACTTTTGGAATTCTAATATACGGGTAAGGATCAAGGCCTAACCCCACCAAAATGATCACGTGATTTTTTTACATGCAGCAAAAAAATTGAATCGACACACTGAAAATGTGAAAGTTACCATTTTCCATAATTTTGTTAGATTTTTATATTTGTGTAAGTCAGTAGGGTATATACAACAGAGAAAGAGGACCAGATAAACAGATCATGAAAACTACAAATTAATAGGCCAAAATTGCCCTGTAATGTTGGCGCATATGGAGATAACGATAAAATAAGAGAATCTGATACGAATACATATGAACCTGAAGTAAACGTTTTCTCCTGTATCTCACAACTTCTTATTTGATTGCATTTTATATATGAGAAGACATTTTTAAAATAATAAACAGGATTTCTTTTCTTGTTTATAGGTAGACATATTGGCTATGTTTACAACATTCTTATTTATTTACACCACAATTTGAAATAAACGATCGATCATCATCTTAGCTATGTGGCATTGATAAGGAAAGAATTAGTGATAAGGAAAGAATTAGAGTTTAATTAGGAATGTGTAATATTTTCCTTATTAGAGTTTAGGTCTTGGTCTCCTATTAGGTTTAGGTTTTCTCTTATTTCTCTAACTTCTTTGTCTATAAATACTTGTGGAATTAATGAGATAGAGCAAGAGTTTTTCCTCCAATATTGTTCTTTGTCTTCCGCATCAAATCTTTCCATGGTATCAGAGCCATAGTCTTTTGAAGAACTCTTCATTGTCTAATATTATTATTTGTCTTTGTTCTGTTTTGAACAGTGTATTTTTTTTGTCTTGAATTATGGCCGACGAAACACAGGTCGTTGTGAAGGAAGGTGTAGTTCAA